>JAODAL010013720.1:0-90184 GCA_025379985.1 Phyllomedusa bahiana | reverse complement strand
GCATGAATCCCAAATTTTTTTTTTGTGTTTCTAGCCTTCTCTCGCACTACGCCTCTTACTTCCCTCTCCATAGACCTAAAATGGGGCCTATAATCTTTTAGTTAAAAGGGTGTTCCCTCCAAAGAACATCCACTTCACAGAGGGCTTTGCAGCTACACACCGCCATTGTGAAAATCAAAGGCCATCTGGGATCCCCCACCCATTCCTTTAGGGGAGTTTGAAATAGAAAGAGAGTGTGCTAAGCTATATTCGGAACTCCAATAGAAAAAAATGGGGAGGACGGCCGCAAGCGCCACCATCCTCATTTTCAGACATGGTGCATTGCTTGCTAAAGCCGGACCTGGAAGGGATGTTCCTTTTTGTGGGAACCCTATTTAAGAGCTGGTCCATCTTCCCCCTCCCACTGCGATTCCATTGTGTTTTTTGATGAGTGAGAAAAAGGGAGGTGAAAAGGGGCCTGTTTTCCTGTCCCTTTCTTTTCGCCATAAAGAAGAAGCCCAGACTTGCTGCCACGCATTTTTGGGAAAAATCAACACATCCTCGTTTTCTTCAAATTAGTAACACGGGTGATACTGAAGGCTAAATCCCTCTTGAACCGCCCCTTTCAGAACTAGCATCTCGAGAATGAACCTCGAAACCCCTCCATTCTAAAGCAAGGAGTGGTCGGGACTCTCCCTATGAAATCAATAGGAGTTTGGAGTACAGCCTTGCAGCGCTCTTTGGGGCTTTTTCTCAAGATACGTGCGGGTCCCAGAGGTGGGAACCAGACATATTTAACATTGGGCTATCCTAGATAGCAATCATGCTAAGTGGGACAACCCCTTTAGGTTTTCATGTAACTGTTTATATCTTGAAATTAACAATATGGTATACTCCCCCTAATGGTGGCTGCAGGTGAACAGAATTTTATAATTTATTTCTGTAGCTGTGCAGGAATATAGAGATTTTTATTGAAAACCCAAATTATAGTTTCCCATAAAATATGCGTGAAAAAACTTTTTAAACTGACATATAACATATTACATAACACTCATTTTAATCTGTCAGATAAGGGTTAAAGAAACTATGCAATGGCCTTGTTTTATTGTGTGATTAAATTTTGAGAGTTTCATTGCCCAGTTTACAACATGCAGATCATTTACTGACCCATTGCATGTCATATTAACTCCTATTTCCCAGTGAAATGTATGCCAAGCTAATTAAATGAACGTAAAGCTACATTTCATTGCATGTGAGTTGTGGAAAATGTTATATAATAACAGTAATTATCCTGTTCGTAATATCACAGTATCCACCACAACATTCTATAGAATTGTTGGAAGTGATTTCCCTGTATCAGTTTATGACTATTAGCAGTCAACACACTGTGCGTAACCAAGAAAGTTTCATATGTAAAACACAAAAAATCAGTTATAAGTTCTAGAAAAACAACTATGACATCTACAGAAAGAAAATGAACTTAGCATGCACTAATATACAATAAGTATTCTGTTATGTTTTAGTAGTATGTTACTCTGTTACTACTTCTTTATAACAGATCGGTAATTTGGTTAGTTAAGTCTATTGGGAGCCTCAGATACATCTTGATTGCATTATTAATTAAAAACACATACATCTATCGGAATGAAGAAAAACCTTCTACTTGGAGGTTGGAGACCCCAGGGCCTGGGAGTGCGTTTTTTCTTTACAATGCCTGAGGCTTTAATTCTGTTCTCCACCCTAGAGAACTGACACCAAATCATTAATAGAGAAATCTATTGTAAGCCATCAATACGCAGCACATTTTATAGAGTTTGCTTGTAACAGAGGAAGACATGTATCACCTGTTTTCTTTTAATGATGTAACACTTGCAGCTTTGAGCCTTTCTTCCTCATCTTAAATAGAGATGTAAGTAAATTTTACCAAGTTGCCTGTTGCTATGTCAGTGCTGCTGATGATAGGTTATCATATCTGCTAAAAATCTTCTATTTGTACATAAACTCATTGTAGCCTTTTCATTTCTTCCTGGGGGTTATCATAGTCAAAACGAATGATTCTTCTAATTTTACTAATGGTAAATTGACCTTGTTTAATTGTAATTACAGTAAACCTTGCAGATGAAAGAAAGATGATGAAAATAATTGGGCCCACAGTCATCTCATTTAAGCCACCCACAAACATGCATGCTTGCCATTTTTGTTTATTTTGATGAAAAAGAGGTGAACATCTGCTGCTGAGTACTCCTGTTTCATGTCCTCTATTTGCAGTTTGAGGGCAGTGGAAAGGCAGCCACACACCTTGTCTATTATGGAAGTTACAGAGGTTGTAAATCCCGACACCCTCCAAAGAAAAGACACAAATGAAACAATCTGCCACAGTGATGTGCTGTCACCGTGTGTCGCTGCCAATTAGTAGCCTCCGCCACTGTGAGTACAGCAGATGACAGCTAAAGCTAGTGATTGGTTTATGTGGTAGTATAGCATGTCATTACCGGTAGATTGTAAGCCAATAATAGCAGTGGAATATTGAACAGGCGAGTATATATATATATATATATATATGTATATATATATATATATATATATATATATATATATATATATATATATATATATGTGTGTAATATATGTATATATGTTATATATATAATATATATATATTATATATATAGTATATAAAAATGTATATATATGTGTTATATAATATATATATGTGTATTTGTATTTGATATATATATATATAATATGTGTAATATATGTATATATAATGTGTATATATATTTATATATATGTATATATATATGACATAATATATAATTATATATACATATATATATATGAAATATAATAAAATATAAATATAATATTATATATAATATACAATATATATATAATAATAATATACAATATATATATATATATAATATATATATAATATATAATATATATATATATATAATATATAATATATATATATATTACATATATGTATGTATATATAAAAGTCCAGGAAAAGATTGCAGCACTCCAGGCAATTCTAAGATTCAAAAACAAACAAGTGACTTTATTCCCACATGTTCCAAAACCAGTTCCAAGGTCTTGGAACATGTGGGAATAAAGTAACTTGTTTGTTTTTGAATCTTACAATTGCCTGGAGTGCTGCAATCTTTTCCTGAGATTTATATGAATTGGGGCTCTTGTAACTATAGTAAGCTATTGTTTATTTTCATAAAAGTTGCGATAAAATAATATAAAACATAATAAAACTTCCATGATGCAGGAATGGTGAATTAGCTGTGGGAGTGTTTTTCATATTAGAATGTAATTTCTAGGAGGACAGCTCTGTATTGCAGCACTAAGGCTATGTCTTCATAGTACTGGGTTCTCGTTGGAGTTTCAGCGGATTCAGTATTTTGAATCTGCAGAAAATGGGAAAAAACACCATGGCGGTTTCTCCTCTTCCTGCCTGGGGCTTGAAGTGGGGAAATCGAAAACATGGCTGCAATGGGAGCCTTCACAAGGCTTCCAGCTGCCATGTTCACCGATCGAAACCCTGCGCCTTTCGCCATGGGTGCCCCGATCGGAATGAGGAACGGTGTGCGGCATCATTTCTTATTCATTTAGACGCCATGGCCATCTTTGCCAAGGCGTCTAAGGGGTTAAATAGTGTGGAATGGTGGTGGCTCTATCCCGGCACTACACCTTAACGGCACTATGATGTATTCATATGTCATAAACCTTTAACATATTTCGATTTCGATCATGTCCCCCTTTTTGTCTTATCTCCAGATTATAGAGATTACAACTTTGTCTATCCTGGTAAATTTTCTGTGCTTGAGACCTTTCACCATTTTTTGTAGCCTGTCTTTATTCCTGTTCTATTTCTACAGGTGAGGTTTTCAGAACTTAATGCAATGTAGTCTATTCAATGGGATTGCAATCTCTTTATTTTTAACTGCCTTGCATATACATGTATATAGCAACAGGAAATTAAATTGTATGCCCTATTGTTGACAAGGACTAATGTTAGTGATAATCCTAGCATACAGCAATGTGGAATATGCTGATGATATACGCAAGAAATAGGAAATAAAATAAACAACATTCTATTATATGATATCTCCAAGAAGTTTTAAACTGTCATTTCCTGCTAATAATATTAATTGCAATCTATCATGAGGTTATTAGCAACTGAAGATGTAGCAGTTGGGACTGCAACTAAATATTTTTTTCAATGAACATCCAAATAGAGGATAGTTCATTTCCAACCTCCAGCAATAATTCCAAGCAGCAATTCAATATATACAGTATCAATCAATACATTTTGAGTTGTATGCTATCAATGGCTAATCAGTGGGTGTCTGGTTATTGAAATCAGAGGTGGCTTACCATGTAAGTTCTCAGAGCTCTAGTTCCAGGGTTCTATTACTGGCTCAGGGGGTGGGGTTACAATACGGTTGGTTATAGCTATAGGGATGCATGGGTAGTAGTCACTGCCAAGCCTGGTGCCTTACGAGCCTAAAGGACCCTCTAGTTGGGTCCTATTATAAACTGATTGGCACCCCAATATCTCATTGCTGGGGGAGCTGTACAAAGATTGGGGCAGTATGCAGCACTGTTCTTTAATCCATTAGATGCCATGATTGTTTTTGCTGTGGCATCTAAGTGGTTAAAAGGCCAGGATCAGAGTTATCTCCAATACCCTATGATAGCGGTAGGTCATGGTTGTGATTAAGAGCTTTTACCTGTCACATATGGTGTGGCCTCAGCAAGTAAGCCCACTCCATACTTCCTTACCAACCACATGACATAACTGTACATTATGAGCGACATATATATACAGGGCTGCTCCAGTATTCCTTTCAGCCCAAAAACTGGTGCAGCCCTGTTCTCTAGATTTATAATCAGGTGCACTCCAAAAGTAGGCGCCTTTTTGTAATGCGCCTAAGATCTGGGGGTGTTCTGGAGGCTTGTCGCACCACAACCGTATGATTCTACACATTTATGACAGGAGAATGGTAAAATTAGGAGCAAAACATTTAGAATAGGCACACCAAGTTAATAGGCTCAAGTGGTCTACTTGAGCCTGAGTTGTCATTTCAGAGCTACAAAGCGTCTAATCAATGACCCAAAGTAGAACAGGTTCATAAATTCAGGCATATTCTACACTACTAATGCGCGCAATAAAATTGACACCTGGGCGCCAAAATTCATAAATGTCGCCCTATGTGTTGATAATGGATCAATGCAAGTTTATTTATAAAGTGAAAAAGAGGGACATTTAAGGAATAAAGAGGGACAGGGGGATTGAGGTTAAAAAATAGGGACTGTCGCTCCAAAAGGAGGACACTTGGGAGGTGTGTTTGGCTGCCCTGGCAACCGCTTTCCTAAAAGGGTTTTTTTCCATGGAGTTCATACCCCAACAAAGTGTGCCTGGTGTAAGAGAGTTTAATGAACCCTGTGCTTATATCAACAAAATACAATCGATCTAGAAGACATGGGCATTTGTAAGTTTTCTTGGTGAAAATCAAGATGGGGTGTACATGTGGGGAATGCAGTTCAGATCATATTGTTTTCTTATGAGAACGGTCTCTTGCCTATAGTATCACTTCCATAATAGTGTAGTTTGCTGCTAGGGGTCTTCTGTTGATGATATACAAGCTGTTCAAGTCATTACCAGGGACTGCTGAGAGGAAATATGTTAATAAGAATCAACTTTAGATAAGAATAACCCATGAATATCCTCAAACTCACACAGAGATGTTCAACTCATTAGAATAGCAGCTTACTCATACTGTCTCATATTCATCATAAAATACCCAATAAGAACAGCAAGTAACCTATACAATTACTGCTATTAACCCACAAAATACCCTATTGGAACTGGTTCCAACCTAATGCCTTCTAAGAATCTTATGATCAACTGATGGAGCAGGACCTAAAAAGCCAGCATATACAATTCTTTACAAGAACAACTGATAGAACAGAGTACAGCAAAAATGGCACTGTAACTAGCCTATAGGTTATCAACTAACCCATACACTGATCTATATTTCATAAAATGCCCCACGAGAATAGTCATCAGAAATGCTGAATTCTAAAATACACAAAGCGTAGAATGCCCTCAAAGAAACTCCTTTAACCCACAGAAAACACTGACCATGATAAGCAAATTGGGCAACACTGTCGGTACAAGAGTGGGGGCACATAAGAGCAATAGTATAAACAGCATTAAGGAACAGCAGGAGAATAACTTTGTTCAAAGTAGAATTTCGATTTTGGACAAAGAAGGGTCAAAAAGACTAGACCAGAATAAAAGGAGTTGTCCTATCACAGAGAAACCCTTTAATATGAGAGCTACTCATGCTCCATGCAGCGTCTGCAACTGGAGAAATGTAGTATTACATGCAGCTATCCTAATGACTGGTCTTAAAAGGGTTTTCTCACTAAAATGATCAGGTTTCAGCATGTAGGGAACATTAAATGAAGACTTTTCTTAATGCATTGCTCTATTGATATTGCTCTGGTCATGAGATGAGAGATTTTATTTGCTCTCAGTGCAAAAAGTGTCTCTGGGTTACCATCCATATTTCCCTTCCTGATTAGACAGAGAGCATGGAGTGTTGTCACCATGGTCGGACAGAGCAGAGTCTTTATCTCTAACAAGATTAGTTTGTTTACAGATAAGCAATTGTTTTCACTCTTCAGTGCACTTGTAACTTTATTTACACAGGTTAAATCTCCTGCACTTATTTCTTTGTAATGTCTCAGCCTCAGCTAGTTATAGAGTAGCTGAATATTATCATCACTGCTATAGGACCACCCACAGCCTTACAAGGCAGTGTGAGCTGCCTGTGACTCTGAAACAGTGTGTTGAGAAAACTCCTTTAATGTAGTACATTGACATCAGTGCAAGTACTGTAGCTTGTTAGCTGCTCAGACTCATAGAGGGGATCCCAACTTGTACGGACTGGTTTTAGTTATGTTTTTTAAATTAATAATTTAGCTCAGAAATAAATGTTTTCCAGGAATACTGCCTTATTTGCTAACCATCCTGTAGAGAACTAGGTATATGCAATTATGTATGGCATAAACACACAGTTTTAATGGGCCATCCCTTGAGAGCAAATGTGAGGATTATTCTTTGTTGTCTTTTTTCTCAGCGACAAGATACTGAATAAAATGATAAGCATTTTATGGTTATAGGAATATGAAAAAGAAAAACTGCTGCTTTTGTTGTCTCCTGGGAACATGTAGCTCCTGGCATAATCTTGGGCATACAAGTGTTTATTCAGCAAAAATTTAACTTTTAGGAAATTTTTTCAGCAGGCTGTTCTATTTTCTTCACTTCTTTTTGAAATTCAAATGCATTCCCAGAACAGAGTGGGTGGATTGGACAACATTTGGCAGTATGATCACATACAAATAGATTCAATTTTACTTCAAGTTCAAAAGAAATGTGTTGGTTTAGATGTATAATTTCAGAATGTATATGACACATTTTTCTGTGAGGGAATCCAAAAAACCAAACATACTCATTTAAGAGTCTACAATAGATATACCGGTAGTTCATGCCGTATGATATCTAATGCATTGTGGAAATTTGATAATTTATACTGGAGGCATCTGGATCTGCATACCAAGATGTATATTTGTGAATATATGAATCATATACACAGTCGAGTCACATTATTTTAAACACTACTTTCAACGTGGGTAGCGTGTAGTTCATGAAGGAAGTCACGTATAGTAAGTTGGTTTGTTGGGTATTTAAGGTATGTGGTAGACTGGCTACACACCTATCCTTCATTGATGTTATGGGTAAGAGGGGCAATTTATCAGAATTGCAAAAAGCAATGATAATTGTATTTCAGGCCTAAGGTGAAAGTATTTCTGAAATTGCGCAGTCTGTGGACTGTTCTTCTGCTGTGGTTAAAGCATATTATGAGTGGACGAATGGCGTCACTACAAATAAGTGTTGTTGGAACTACAGAGCACAATGTGCCATTGATGTGAGAGGTAAATGCCCACTATGCAGGTGTGCGAGCCTCAACCAACATGATATAGTGGAGCAACTTACCACCAAATTTAACCAGAAGCTACCAGACGTGTGTCTAAAATAACAGTTAAGAGAGCCCTAATGTGTATGGATCTCCGAAGACAGCTGTATTGTCACTGCAGCTCTGCTAATGAAGTTGCATTGACAAAAAAGGCTTACATTTTCATAGCGGTATTGGAATTGGACCACTGCTGATTGGCAAAGGGTTGCTTTCTCTGATGAGTGACATTTTGTGCCTTATTGAACGGATGGACATTCATATCTGGTGCAGGGTCACCGTATGGTCTGGGGAATGCATTCTTGGCGTTTTCTAGGTCCACTCTTCCATGTACTGTCAAACAATTTGGATATAAGGTCATCCTTGCTACTCACATACACCCATACATGTTGATTGTCTTCCCTGGGGAGGATGGGATCTTCCAATAAGACAATGTGACATGTCACGTCACATGACATGAGCAAGTACCACCCAAGCCCCTAATTCCCCAGACTTGAACCTGAACATCTGTGGGCCCACCTTGATCCTCCTCCACACACTCTCCAGCAGCTGTTGGATACACTGCAGTCAGCATGGCTCCAGATACCTGTGACAACCTACCAGGACCTTGTGGAGTTACTACCAGCACATCCATCTGCTGTACATGCAGCCCACAGCAGTTACTCTGGATATGAGCTAGTGGTCATAATAATGTGATTCGGCAATATAGTATTAAGGGTATGAAATTAACTTAACTACAACTAATGTAATTCAAGGGGTTTTTCCATCACTTTGCACTGAACAAATGTTGTTAAAAATAAATTGTAATATAATTTATATTTAAATTCTGTTATTGCTGTAACATAGTACCTGATGGCACCTTTTATCAATGGATATGTGACTTTGGCAGCTCAATACTGATTGTAGCATTGATGTGTTGAAATCTGAATGTACAATTATAAAGCCTTTTTAGAGGCTACAGGTTATGTGTATTCACAGAAAGGGTACTATTAGGGCAGTATGGACAGTACTCTTCTCAGGGACCCCGATCCATTTTTTTTTTAAAAAGGGCCCACTGATATGGTGCACAATAGGAGCTAGTAATCAATAAGGGGCCCAAATGCATCGATTCTGATGGGCACTGAATTTACTAATAGCAACCCTGTGCACAAGTAGTGATTGTCATGACCCATCTACGAACCTTTATAGAAAGTGACTAAATTCTGTACGCACTGTAAAGCACTTTATAGGTTCTGAGGTGTGTCATAATATCACTGCCCAAACCAAATTGATGAAGACCATGTATGCAAGCTTTTGGAACTGGAGTAGGCAATAGCTTTTATCTGGAGTACCACATCAGAGTGGTAACACTTTTAGCATTATTTTATTCCAGATAAGTTAGGTAACATGTAAAAAAAATAGGTAACAACGAACAGGAGTACAAAGGAAATGATGTATGACCTACCACAATCACATTGCATCTAAAATGAAAGCTGGGATCTGCTGTGGGCAATGGCTCCACACCACTTTGTTTCAGTTTTGATAAATCTTTCCAAGTTTGTGTTTACTTATAAAATTAGGCTGATAAAAAATACCCACCAAACTCTGTGCCAATAACTGACTATTGAAGAGCCAATAAGATCAGTGTAATGGAGTAACCTGAGGGAATCCTGTTTTTGGAGGGTAAAGCAGCACAGTTCAGTCTTGTCAATTACTGTTTGCAAATATTATCCATGAAGATGCAAAGTCTTTTTATAAGAATTCGGAGATGCTGCTAGAGTTTCCTGACAGACTACTGAAGTATGTGCTAGTGTTTGATATAAGAAATGCTTATAGGCATGTATTGCTGATAACTTCTTTGTTATTAAAAATAGCTCGTCTTAAATCTTTTACTGAAGTGAATGTTCCCCGAACAGATTTGAGTCGACAATAGCAGTATAAATTATATATGAAAGTCTCATTCAGGAAAACCTTCATTATGAGGTACAGAGTAATTGACCAAAGCATATTAGCTAATCCCTTCTCATCAGCATGCCTATGTTTCCTATGTAAGCAATGCAAAACCGCAATATTGAAGTTGCGTAATAACCAGTGTAAAGGCATATGCCATAGAGAACACTACGAAAATAGATACATAATTCTTCTTTGCTGTATTGTTGACATCAGCATTTCAGTTGATAAAGAATTACTGTGTTCAGAATTAAGTGGAGAAATGAATACTTACTGCTTAATTGCTTGTAAATTGTCATTTTTATTGTTAGCAGATTTGCTGACATTGTAGTTATTTGGACTCTTTTTGTCAATCTCGCCCAAGTGTAGCAAATAAAATGTCAGACGTAAAAAGTTATTTATTGAAGACCTGGCCCACTCTATAATAAACAACCATTGTTCGTGAAGCTATTCATCATGTAACAGATTTATCACTTCTTTCAGGTAAAGTGTGATATGTTTGCTTCTGCTCTACAAAAGTATTGACCGACATGTCAGATCATAACAGATATTCAAACAATTTTTTCAAGTTACTAAATCAGAAAAAAATACTCTCCTGTCCCTTACAATTATAAAGCCAAAATTTTACAGTACTATACAAAGATGGTTACTCACATCCGCCTCTGTCCTGTACGTTTAATTTGCCTATCTTTAATACATAAGGTCAATATCATGGAACATATTAATCCCCAAAAGACCCGAACACAACTAAGCACACCAAATAGTTAAATATGGCAAATATGATTTCCCCAGCCCACTAAAACAACACCCTATGTTGTCAAACCCTGTCATAATTTCTTATAATGATCTTGTGCATGTTCCCATTAGGTTTGGATCAGGAGTAATCAAAGACAAAGGCAGAATTGCTGCTTTTATATATTTCCTCCATCCCAAAAAAATTATTAAAATTTCTGAAAAATATAAACCCTAAAAAGGTGCCATTAAAATATACAACTTGTCACATACAAAGCAAGTTCTAATACAGTGATATCAGCAGGGAAAATTACAGAATCCTTGCTCTGTGAATACAAGTATGGGAATATGAAAGCATTAACTTTGTGGTACAGGTCCACATAAGCCTGATTGTTAAAGGCTTAAAGGGGTTCTCCAGGACTATCTTTATAGGGCTTCCAACTGTATTGTATTAAACTTTGTATTTCATACTTATTAAAAATTATTTACCTGTCCTGCTGTGCAGAACCAGGCAAAGAGCCTTGGCCTCCCATCTCCCCTATCCCCTGCAAATCACCTGACATAATCACATGGCCTCACTGAACATTACATCACACTCAGTGAAGTCAAGCTCAGCTCAGGAACACTCTCTTGTAGTGGGTGTGATCTGAGCAGAGAACAATTTGGCTGCATTTACTCTTTCCTGTCTGTATTTTGCAAGTGAATAGAAGTAATTACATTAGAGTAATTATAGGGGAGGGGGAACTATTAGTTTATCTTTGAGTCCTGCTGGCAGAATTTAGTAATGGGAGCAGATGACTGCAGTCCAGAGCTGGGGGATTGTGTACTGCTGTCATAAAAATGATGACTGCAGCTCTGTACAGTTTACAAAGTGACTCATGAGTCCTAACTATTATCATTTTCATGACAGCAAGTACAGAGTTGTGGGGGGAATTACACATTAATGTCAGCTCATAGACCCTAGCAGTGATAACTGTGAAGGGAAGTCCTGGATTGCAGTGCAGTCTTGGAGTTATAATAAAGAGATGGTGGAGAACTACTGAAACTCTCACAAGCAGGAAGTTTAACGGCAAAAAGTGGATCTTATGATAGATGAATAAGGAAGCAAAAGAAAAGAAACACATGAAAGTAGTGGAATATTTTTACTTTTCAGTATAAATTCTGTTTATAGTGTTCTATAAAATCTTTAAACTCCCGGATAACCCCTTTAAATTTGGATACTTGCTGTGGCCCATAAACCACTGCAATTGTATATATGAATTGTCGTGACCCAGTACATAAACATTTGTAATTAAAGGAGTGGGAAACTGATCTCCTTAGATTAGTTTAACCTGTACTACCCTTTGTTACCTGCACTACAAACACTATTTACACCTACTTACCTGTCCTTTTTCCTATTCCTGTCCTTCTTCTATATCTGTAGCGGTTTCACTACTGTGTCCTGCGAATGTAAACCTCTACAATCTTCTATGGCCATTCCCTTTTGTAGCAATCTATTGTTGTAACCTTGTCAATTGGACCATTAGAGTTGATCCAATTACAATTTTCGATGTTGCTCCTTCCAAATCCCCACTTGTACATTCAGATTCAGAATGTACATTGTACATTCAGAAGTTTTGATAGACTGCTTATGAAACAGGTCTTATGCATGTCTGTTGCTCCTGTAGGAATAGTAATCATTAGTCTAGTATCCAAAATGGTGTGCTCCATAAGCCCAACCCAACTGCTTTTTCTTCCTATTCTTGCTGTATCTTATTTATTTAGACCCATCGCTGTTTCTACTGAAGACATTACTTGTGTGCTGGGCTGCCATAAGTAATTTTAGGGCCACATTAACTTCACTGCTTCTATGCTTGGACTCTGACTACATTGTGCTTATGCCCACATTTCTTCCCACAGTACCTAAATGCAGGGACCTTCTGCTGTGATATTTATAATTCCCCCAGAGCTACCATAGCTCCCCAACATATTGCTTCAATGCTCATATTCACCTGGGGTGCGGTGGTACACTGTTTCCAATTGCAACCTTAATGTTTCGAAAGTATTTGCTTCTCTCTTACAGTAACCTCCCGGCCAATATCATAGTATTACTGGTACCAATTGTATACATGCACTGCAGCGATTCAAGTTGTTTGGAAGTGATTCTTGACACACTATCAGAGGCCACTTTGGATTCAGTCAGAAGTCCTCCTGCCCTGAAAAAAATGTCTCCAGTAGTAATCAACACTGACTTTAAATCAATGACATGCAGAGCACAATAGGTTAGCACTGTGACAAGCAACAAACAAAGTAAGCCAGCTCACCATTCCTGTTATCCAGATTGCAAGGATCCACCGGGCATGTGAAAATAGGGTACGAAAAAAGGAATTGATTTAGCATTTCATTAAAGTAGATAAAAACGTCCTCTTTATTAATGAGCCATTTAAAAGCTTATGGCATGATGGCACAGGGCAGACACTGGGCTGCTGACATGTTTCGGGTGTTACCCCTTAGTCATAGCATGAGGTTAGCACTGTGCTCTGTTCTCTGCCCTACAAACCTCCTCTAAACCAGCCAATGAGTCCCTACGCCACGTCATGTCCTCCAATTTCACTCCCATCCCTCTGTTCTATTTTTTTATTCATTCCTTACCCAGACTCCACAACCTGAAAGCCATAGTGACAGTGCACTGTCCTTGACACTACCCATGTCCCTGATGCTCTTAAAACAACACTATAGCCCTCATATGGCTGCTTGCTGGGAATACCCTCAGCTTGTCTCTCTTTTCATACGACGCTAATGAACCTAATAATATGTTTTCGAATGTGGTTTTGAACGATAGTACTCCGAAGAAACCCAAGCAAATATGGGGGTGCATAAAAACACCATGCAGATTTTGTCCATGGTTAGATTTGAATAACCAAGATTTCAGTTCTGTAGAAAAACAGTGCTCCTCCTCACTTTGAAATAATTCAAGTGTATTGTCAATTATTATGTACCTTATGTAATAAAAAGTTTACTGCTACAGCTCGTTAAAGTAAAAATCAATCAGGAGGGACCTTAGGGAAATGTTTTACTCCAGACAAGGTAATGTCTCACTCTTAATAGAGTACAACTATTTCTCAGCTTCTATACACTGTCTAAAGTACTTGCAGGAGGAGCCATTAGCGGGTATTACAATGGATTTGTGTCTTCTGATACATGAAAGAAAACCAATCTCATCTCTCTGCTTATAAAGCACCAGAGGCAGCCATTATAGGAACTACTGATAGCTCCTTCTATTAGTACTGCAGACAATATAGAGAAATCGACTGATTATCATTGGAGCATTAGAGCAATAATTACTGAGCATGGGGGATGATACTTAAAGGCAAAACAGGGAAGAATATGACATCTAGAAGTTGGTGTAGGAAAGGACACCTTGGGGTATGCTTTACCTAGAGGGAGGGTGGCATCTGGAAGAAGAGATGATAGAGGAGGGAGAAGAAAGAAAATGATACTTGAATGGCAGAACTATAGATACAGTGCCTTGCGAAAGTATTCGGCCCCCTTGAACTTTTCAACCTTTTTCCACATTTCAGGCTTCAAACATAAAGATATAAAATGTAAATTTTTTTTGTGAAGAATCAACAACAAGTGGGACACACTTGTGAAGTGGAACGAAATTTATTTGATATTCTAAACTTTTGTAAAAAATAAAAAACTAAAAAGTGGGGCGTACAATATTATTCGGCCCCCTTAAGTTAATACTTTGTAGCGCCACCTTTTGCTGCGATTACAGCTGCAAGTCGCTTGGGATATGTCTCTATCAGTTTTGCACATCAAGATACTGAAATTCTTGCCCATTCTTCCTTGGAAAACAGCTCGAGCTCAGTGAGGTTTAAGGATTTGGAGAGTCGTTTGGTGGGTGGTTTTAGCAGCTGGAGCTCAGTGAGGTTTGGATTGTGAGAGCGTTTTGGATGAACGTAGCTGGAGCTCAGTGAGGTTGGATGGAGAGTGTTTGTGAACAGCTGGAGCTCAGTGAGGTTGGATGGAGAGCGTTTGTGAACAGCAGTTTTCAGCTCATTCCGCAGATTCTCGATTGGATTCAGGTCTGGACTGTGACTTGGCCATTCTAACACCTGGATATGTTTATTTGTGAACCATTCCATTGTAGATTTTGCTTGATGTTTGAGATCATTGTCTTGTTGGAAGATAAATCTCCGTCCCAGTCTCAGGTCTTTTGCAGACTCCAACAGGTTTTCTTCCAGAATGGTCCTGTATTTGGCTCCATCCATCTTCTCATCAATTTTAACCATCTTCCCTGTCCCTGCTGAAGAAAAGCAGGCCCAACCCATGATGCTGCCCCCACCATGTTTGACAGTGGGGATGGTGTGTTCAGGGTGATGAGCTGTGTTGCTTTTACACCAAACATATTGTTTTGCTTTGTGGCCAAAAAGTTTGATTTTGATTTCATCTGAGCAGAGCAAATTCTTCCACATGTTTGGTGTCTCCCAGGTGGCTTGTGGAAAACTTTAAACAAGACTTTTTATGGATATCTTTGAGAAATTGGTTTCTTCTTGCCACTCTTCCATAAAGGCCAGATTTGTGCAGTGCATGACTGATTGTCCTATGGACAGACTCTCCCACCTCAGCTGTAGGTCTCTGCAGTTCATCCAGAATGATCATGGGCCTCTTGGCTGCATCTCTGATCAGTCTTCTCCTTGTTTGAGATGAAAGTTTAGAGGGATGGCTGGGTCTTGGTAGATTTGCAGTGGTCTGATACTCCTTCCATTTCAATATGATCGCTTGCACAGTGCTCCTTGGGATATTTAAAGTTTGGGAAATCTTTTTGTATCCAAATCTGGCTATAAACTTCTCCACAACAGTATCACGGACCTGTCTGGTGTGTTCCTTGGTTTTCATGATGCTCTCTGCGCTTTAAACAGAACGATGAGACTATCACAGAGCAGGTGCATTTATACAGAGACTTGATTACACACAGGTGGATTATATTTATCATCATCAGTCATTTAGGACAACATTGGATCATTCAGAGATCCTCACTGAACTTCTGGAGTGAGTTTGCTGCAC
Source organism: Phyllomedusa bahiana (assembly GCA_025379985.1). Classification (NCBI taxonomy): domain Eukaryota; kingdom Metazoa; phylum Chordata; class Amphibia; order Anura; family Hylidae; genus Phyllomedusa; species Phyllomedusa bahiana. Next base: position 74,435 of record JAODAL010013720.1, on the reverse strand, counting down.
TGAAAGTAAAGGGGCCGAATAATATTGCATGCCCCACTTTTCAGTTTTTTATTTTTTGCAAAAGTTTAAAATATCCAAATTTCATTCCACTTCACAATTGTGTCCCACTTGTTGTTGATTCTTCACAAAAAAATTAAAATTTTATATCTTTATGTTTGAAGCCTGAAATGTGGCAAAAGTTCAAGGGGGTCGAATGCTTTCGCACGGTACTGTATGTGGTGGAGGTGATACTGGAAAGGGGGTTGATACCAGGAAGGGGAGGAGATACATGGAAGGCATAGATACCTGGAGACAGGTGATACCTAAAGGAGGAGAAAGAAAAGATGATACTTAACCCCTTACCGATCTATGACGTATGAGTACGTCATAGCGCCGGCAAGCGACTTTGAAACTGCGATCCCGCTTCACAGCCGCCAGGTGTTAGCGGCTAATTGCAGCTAACACCCGGCGGTTTCAGCCGGTTTAACCCATCAGGCGCCACGGCAAAGAAGGCTGCGGCATCTGAATGACTGAAAAGCGGTGCCGCGCACCGTTTTTGAGCCCGATCAGGACAACAGCGATAAGATCACTGAGTCCCAATGGGCTAACATGGCAGCTGGGAGCCTTGTGAAGACTCTGATCGCTGCCATGTTCCTGTTTGCCCCACTTCCGTCCGCAGACAGGAAGTGGGGAAACCGCCATCTTTGTACACCCTATATACCCCCTATGCAATGCATTAGGCTGTATTAACGATCGCGCCCCCTAGTGGTCAAGCACCATAGGGGAACTACATGTTAAAGTTAAAAAAATCAATAAATAAAGTTTTAAAGTACAAAAAAAAAGTATTAAAAGTTCAAATCACCCCCCTTTCCCCATTTTACAAATAAAAACAATAAAATAATAACAAAGTTACACATATTTGGTATCGCCGCATCCAAAAAAGTCCGATCTATAAAAATATAATATAATTTATCCCGTACGCTGAACACCGTAGAAGAAAAAAATTCCAAACGCCAAAATTGCGTTTTTTGGGTCATTTCACGTCACATAAAAATTGGAATAAAAGTAATCAAAAAAGTCGCATCCATTTCAAAGTGCTAGCATTAAAAAGTACACATCTGCCCGCAAAAAATGCCGCCTCACTGACATCCGTAGGTGTTAGTACAAAAAAGTAATTGGTCGCACAAAATGGATATGCCATAAAAGTATGATAGATATGGATCTCACCTCTGGAGAATGTGGGCTCTCTTATTCCTCATCCTTATGTGTTCTGTGGTCAAATTAAATGGAGAGATGGCCATGCAAGCATGGATAAGATTCCATGTTAAAATCCTTGAGTAATCCGAATACCAGTCATCTGAATAGCTTGTCCATGTTGTGAACTACAGTGCAAATTTTCCACATCATTCTTTCAAATGAATCCTCTTTGGATTCTGTTCTGAAAGGAGTAACGTGAGTCATTCCCATAGATATACAGCTAACCAAATCCAAATTAAAGGACATATAAACGACATATCTTCAGCTGAAATCCAAGGTATCGTCTCAGATTACACATTTGATTTTTCCAATAGAAAAAGTCCAACATGTGAACATACCCTAATAACAGACTTAGATGACAATGCATATACTTGGGAATTATATCTCAACACTACTTTCAAACAAAAGCAGTTTTTATTAGATCACATGGATTAAGGGATGAATAACAATTGAAGGCAGATACAATCTTCTGATCTTTTGGGTTTTAACAGGTTTTTTTTTTTTAAATTATAGACATTTATTATATATCCTTAGAATATACTACAAATATCTAGAAGGTGATCGTCAGACCTCTGAGACCATCACTGATCAGAATTCAGTCATTTAACCTCATTTTGCTAGATGAAACAGCTCCCACATCCGTTTAAGTAAAAATCAAAATATTATGAATTCGAACTAATCTTTGTGAAAAACAATGAATATAGAACAGAAGAATAATTAAATAGGTATCATTTATCTATTCCTTGGATGAAAATTGTAAGTCAGTGCACATAAAAGGAGTCCTTACACCATAGTTTAGTCAATTGTTTTAACTGAGAAAAACACGTTCCAGTGCTATTAATTATTTATAAGCTAAAACTGTGTTTCACTAAACTCTTCAGCTGTAAACATAATTGTAACAGATACTGTACCTGTGTCAGCATGTGTGGATTGAAGAATAGCAATATATTTTTATTGAAAATAACAGACACGGTTACAGCATCAAAACGGACACAGCTTTAAATCTAGCAGTGTTTGAGTAATGCATCACATTCCTAGTTGAAGTTTATTTGTGTTTTGTCACAGTCATGGTAATAATTGCTGACAGCACTAGCTCTACTGCTATACTGTATAAATGACTGACATCCTGCTTCTATGTACCCAATAGATTAGAAAGTCTTAAACCTTATTTAAAGGTTGTTATGGAAATAGACATTAATTAAGGTTGTATTGAAAATACCATTATAGAAAGACAGAAGACTGATGGCAAAAAACCCCAAACAACACATATGGTCTATCTAGCATGTCTTTATATTTTTATCTTATGATAGGTATACAGCGGGTTGCAATTGTATCACACTTCTGTAGCTGTTCCTAATTTTTAGATGTTACAGCCGCAAAATTAAATGCATTTTATTGGTATGTGGTGTGATAAGGAACACAGAGTAGAAAATGTTTTTAAATAAAAAAAAATGAAAAGTATGGTGTGCATATATATTCATGTATTCAATCCCTGAGTCAATACTTTGTAGAACCACCTTTAGCTGCAAGCCTGTTGATTTTTCCCCATTCTTTTTTGCAAAATAGCTCTAGCTCAGATTAATTGGTGAATGTTTGTGAACAACAATTTTCAGATTCTCAATGGAATTTACAATGCCAAGCAAAAGGCTAACAATGTTTTGAACTTTTGACTTTCAGGCTCCATATCTCACCATCCTATACAGCTCTGACTACCATCATTTTATAGACCATTATCTTATCTATCTTATACATAAATTTGACTTGCAACTATTTAGCATATGCCAGGTTATACAGATTCTTGTAATTAACTGCATTGTTACTGTTTTGCTCCTAAAAATCTAAATTGTTATTATTTTGTAAGTCCACCTTTGGCTATCAACACTGCTTGAATCCTTCTGGGCATGCTCTCAATCAGATTCAAGCCATCAAATGCCTACAAAAAGGAAAAATGTTATTGTAACTGAGTGAGCCCCCTCAATCTCTGGGCCCCATATCAGTAACTATGGCTGCTATGTCTATAGTTACATCTAGCCATCAGTGAGATAAATTTGACATGATCTGCCCATGGTAAATCCATGCTATTTGGGTTCAAAAAGTTGTAGGTTTTTAGATTGTTTTTTTACTCTTTAGCAGAGTTTCCATTATTTTTATTAATACAGATGTCAAGATAACTGGCCTCCACACAAGGGCTTCAGAGGCCTCATTCATCTACAGTAACTTATTTTATGGTTGATGGAGCCTTGTTGTGGGGGGGGGGACGCCTTTTTTGCAGAGTAAGCTGTAGTTTGTATACTTTAACCCCTTAACTCCCAGGCCTGAAAAGTAGTTAATGACCAGAAAGTTTTTTTAGTTTTTGCCTCCTTGCATTTCAACAGTCGTAACTTTTTTATTTTTTCAATGACGCAGTTGGATGAGGCCTCGTTTTATTTGAGACAAGTTGTACTTTATGCGGGAATAGTTTAAGTTCACTTATAAATAATTGCAGAATTTTTTTTAATTTTTTAAAAACATTTTTTTAGTTATTTTACATTTTTTTTAACACCGTTCACATTTCACACTTAATAACTTGTTAGATTAATTCTACAGGTTATTACGGTCGTGTGGATACCTAATATGTGTAGTTTTTTTGTGTGTGTGTAATATATGCACAATTATTTTTTATTAAATATTTGTTTTTATTTTATTCTTTATTTTTTTATTCTTTTTTTACACTTTTTATGTGTTTTTTTTAACTTTTTTTTAAATCCCACAAAGGGAGAACTGTTACTTTTTTTTTTTTTTTTACAATTAGTAATGTATTAGCATATTCATATATGCTAATACATTATAATCTGTGTCAGTCTGACACGGGCAGTTATTAGGACATTTCACAGTGTGTTCTAGTCACTGGCTTCATACACAGACAGCTCTGGGGCCACTCTAGGTCCCCAGGGCTGACTTTGCAGCTGTTCCCTGGGCTCTGTCGGGTCACCGGGTGTTCCAATCACCCGACAGAACAGGGGAAACCCTTTGATTGCGCTGCGGAAACGCTCCTCCGCAATCAAAGGGTTAAAGCACCGGGTTGCGGAGCTTTCCCCCGCTCCCCGCTGCTCGCAGGGGATGCTCCGGGATCAGGGCTGTGTAGTACAGCCCCGATCCCAGTGCAGCTGCGGCGCTGGGCGCCACAAACCAAGAAGTCTACAGCGCCACCAAAAGACGTCGCTCTAGAGGAACGACCCCCACCAGCTGACGTCAAAAGTCGGTGGGTGGTCGTTAAGAGGTTAATTGCTTCTTTTTTCATGAAAGCAGATATACCAATTAAGATTAATTATTTGAATTTTTTGCATGTGTTAAATGGGAAAAGAGGGTCTTTTGAACTTATTTTTTCACATTTTTAAAATTTTTATTTGTTTCATTTAATTTTTAAATATCTGTAGGCCACTTCACCATTTGCAGTTGGTATCGCTTGTATGCTATACTTAAATACTAATGTACTTAAAATAACAGGCTTGGGGGCCTTCACTAAATTGTGCTGACTGTGGCATGTAAGTAGTTATATAACCAAGGTTGGCATCTCCCATCCTGGGTGCTGATGGTGTGTGAGAGCTGTAACTAAATGTGACGTACATGTTGGGAATTCCCCATTAGAATGCCTGCTGTGTCCAGTCTAGTGGTCACACATGGGTTATAGTGCACCCTGCCTGGTTCTTCTTGTACACATACGGTGGAGTGATTCCTGATGTCATACGTGCCAGCAAATAAAAATCAACAGAATAAAGGGAATTTTACAGGAGATGGATTTAAAGAGATATTATTATTTCCACAAATTTATTGTTTATTTTAATTTAAAGTTGTTACATACAGAAAATATATACAATTTTGCAATATTTTTTTGTATAGATTCTTCAATGTTTTCAACATTTCTGATTTCAGTCATTGTTAAGGTACTTGTTAAGTACCTTACTTTTATGCTAAACTATGATTGCTTAAGGTAGAAGTCCCAAAAATCTAGGCAAAATTATAAAGACCTGTGTTTCAGTGTCAATGCACTACATATACATTTGGCTTTCTAATGTAATTTACACCACCTTATAGCATAAATTATTGTATATATGTTGACAGGTCCGGCCACCTATGCTAACCCTTATATATATTTTTTCATAAGTTTCTGAAGCATCATAAAAATGCCAAAAATGAGGCACAAATGAGACCTTGTTACAGTTTTGTGACTTTTGTACAACAAAAAAACAGCATACATAGTATATGGTATAGTATTATATAATAGTATAAATCTCCACCTGTGTTGTAAAACTACCAGGTTCTTATGACCTTTCCTTATGACCAGTTAGGTATTATGTTGTTATGAAGACCTTGTGGAAACCATGTCACCAAATACATTGACTTTTCACATATATCATTCATGACATATAGGTGAAATTATCATTCTGTGTGTTCAGGGGATAAGAGAGGATGTCACAGCTCTGCAGACCTCCTGCAATGGTCAGTTCTCATGCCTGCAGATCTGTGACCTCCCTGCTCAAGCTCGTTGTAACCAGAACACCTGCATTGGTGTAAACAGTTATACATACAGCCTGAAATGATGAAACAAATGTGGGAAATTGCACTCTACTCCCCCTTTGTTATCAGGCAGGAGGTAGAGTGTATAAGGCTGTGTTATATGGGTGTGTTATATCTGGCAGATATAAAGTAATTGCTCAGATCCTTCACATAGAGCTATCACTGTAGAGGAGCAGAGAGGAGCTCAGACAGCCTTTATTACACAGCTCAGAGAGAGTGAAAGACAGTGAGAACATAGATACAGGGAATTCAGAGGGAAGAGTTCAGGCAGCCAATCACATCACAGGAGGTGTGTCCCACACAGGGGACCATGAGGTTGAACTAAATGCTGGCAGCCAGTTACAGCAAAGGGGGGGTGGTCCGATCCCAGGCTGCAGTTTTAGGTGCAGAACACACAGATTAGCTAATAACTGCTATACTAAATGATTTACGTAATACAAACCAATTGAAAAGTGCTTATTTTTACTGTCCCCATCATTACAGATATGATCTTAGTAGTAAGAAAACCCCTTTAATTCAGGGAAAGCTGTCAATCACTGCATGTTGGAGGGGGTAAGGTAAGGGTGGTAAGCAGGACTTGCACTGCATCCTAGTGAGTCCAGAAAGTATTTTCCATGCTTTTTACTCATATAGGTCTATATGATTTCTGAGGAAATCGTGACCAGAGAGAAAGTGCAGATAATTCTTTCCTCTCTGATCAAAAGTGTTTTATCAGAAGAATAATAAAGTAAACCAAGAATATAATGAACATTCTAACTTGAATATATTAGAAATCACTTTTAACTTGTACCATCCTTATTTATTACAGTTTGAGATTTCTGTACCCAAAATGCTATAAGAAGTCCAGTTGGGGATAATGAATACAGTTATAGTATTTTGCAGCATAATAGAGTCAATGAAAATTGTTAGCGCTCTGTGAAATACGCTGAACTCTTGACATTCATACAATAAACCTGGCTTAATACTATAATGAAGAAATATGTGCCAGTCGAACACAGAAACATCTGGTCTTGAATGCATTAAAATAAATTTAATTTGCCTTTCTTTTAAAAAAGGCTAATATGGTTACTATGGTTACCTTAAATTAGGATGGATTCAATCGACAAAGAAGTGTTTCAAGTTGGAAATAATGGTGTATACCACTTCAGACTTTTCCTTACAGGAATGTATGTTCACAAATTAAATCGTAACATATACACATATAAGCCATAGTATTAAAACCAGCTGGCTAATATTCTGTAGATCATCCTCATTCTGACAAAATGGCTGTGACTCATCAATGCATGGACTTTACAGAACCTCTGAATTTGTCCTATGGCTACAAGATATTAGCAGCAGATTCCGATTCTTTACATTCTGTAAGATGCAAGGTAGGCCTTGACTTGTTTTTCCCAGCACATGCAAAAGATGGTTCGATCAGATTGAGATCTGAGGAGTTTGAAAGCCAAGTCAAGACCCTGAACTATTCATCATCTTCCTTAACCTTTCCTGAACAATCTTTTAAATAAAAGAAAAGAAAAAAGGATACAGAGCAGGGCAATCCTCTTGTAAAACCTTCAAAGTAAAATCTAAACCAACACTAATTAAAAGCGCTCACCTGATTTAGTTGTGTAATTAGAACTGGAGGCACAACTCTCCAACATGGATATCCAACAGGAGTGGAGGGAAGACCGCTGCCTCACTGCAAGTCTCGTACTGATAATCTCCTGTTTGTTCCTCCATGGAAGGAAAGACACCAGAATCGTGTAGATTAGAATCAAGCTTCCATTCTGAGGTTGGTGGTACCAGTCCCCTTCGGTTTGACTATAGACCGAAGAATTCATTTGATGAAGTGTTTGAATGTAGACAAGAAACACATTGTTTTAAACAAATAAACATACTTTTATTCAACTTGAAGACCTGCACCATGATCACTGGAAAAGAATACTTCGGTCTATAGTCAAACCGAAGGGGGCTGGTACCACCAACCTCAGAATGGAAGCCTGAACAATCTTTGTCAAGGCACATTATTCTGCTAAATATGGTTACTGCCATTAGGGAGTATTGGTGCCATGGAGGGGTGTACTTAGTCTCAGAACTGTTGCAAGGTATTCTGGTGCCCTAGGCAAATAAGGCACATAGCCTTATTTGCCCCATCCATGCCTCCCTGCGCCCCCTTTTCGCCTGACATGAAGTGACGGCCAAGGCGGTCCTCTAAATTCACCTACCCATCATCCCGGCCCTGCTTAATCTGTACAATATCATTCAGTGGTTCATGTTAAACTAACATCCACACAAAGGCCAAAAACCAAAGTTCCCTAGCAGAACATTACCTAGAGCATCACACTGTCTCATCTCGTAATGCATCTTGATGCTATCTTTTCTCTAGGTCAGTGACATCAGACCAGGCTACCTTCTTCCATTGCTTGTTTTAATGCTCCATTGTAGACCACATATGTTTACACATATGATGCAAGAGCATGTGTGATTCATGATGATACATATGATACATACATTACTTACAAAAAGTTAGAGATATTTTACTTTTGATTGAAATTTCAGGATGAACATAAAAGTTCTTGAATTTTTTTTTTTAAATGCACTAAATGGGACCATCTCTTAACTTTAGAATGCATACGTCCAACTAATGTTTCAGTACTTTTTGCACAACCTGCTGATTCTCTTAACAAGAAGCTTAATGGCAAAATGTAGAGGATCAGTTTGAATTGGGATTTAAACAGTCCTCCTCACCATGCTGTTCATATTTTGATAAATGCCCTGTGGAACCAGATGATGAATGCCACACCACTCCAAGGAGGTAAGAGACACCCAAGTGTCATGTCAGACCGTTCGTAACTGTTTACATTAGAATGGTCTGTGTGCTAGACGACCTGATCACACCACTAGGCACAGGCACCAGACACCACCAGAGGTCCTTCAGTGTTGTTCAATGATGAAAGTTGATTCACTCAGGAGCAGAAATAATGGCCGTCAACAATGCTAAGAAGAGCACTTTGCATCAGCGACTGTTGTCACCATATTAGCTTTTGGTAGTGGTGGTTTTACTGTTTGGGCAGATGTGTCTGCAGAACTGCCCTACACTTGGTAAAGTGACAAGCCTCTAGTATTTGACAAACATCATTAATCCAGTCATTGTGCCTCTGCATGAACAACACAAGGATAATGTTATCTTTAATACTTCAGCTCATCGAAGAAGCTGTTGGAGACTGGGGTACATCAAATGGAGTGGCTTCACTTTCGCCAGATGTGAACTCCCTAGAAATCCTGTGGGAGCAGCTGAGTCACCGTGTAGAAGCTTGTAACCCTGTACCCCTGAACCTCAATGACATGAGGGGCGCCCTTCAAGAAGAGTGAGATGCCATGCCTCAATAACTTGACTTGTGAACAGCATGAGATGACATTGTCAAGCTGTAATTGATGCTCAAGGCCACATGACACTTATTGAAACACTGACATTTTTTGATGGTGTATTCCCTCAACTGTTGTTGACTTTTGCTTCCTTAAATTGTTTGAGATGAGAAAAACAACACTGCATGCTATGACTTAACTGGCCTACTTTCATGATAAAATATCCATGTAGCACGAAATTTTTACATTGTCCATAAATTTCACCCGAAAGACAAATATCCCTAACATTTTGTGAGCAGTGTATATAAATGTAGACTTTTATTGCTATTTCTGCTGTCTTCGTTTTGAACTGGTCTTTTCTACAGAGGAGCAATAGAGTTATAGGCATATATAAAAGTCATCTGATATAAGAAACAACTCCTGCTTAAAGATTAGTAGATACAGATACAACACAAGAACAGTGTTTCAATGAAGCATGAAAATGTTAGTCTATACATTCTTTTTTGTTCATTCTTTTTCCTCTCTCATCTAATTGAATGTGAGAATGCATGTATACATAAATGGTCTGCATTTGTATTTCTTCAGCTAGGGCGAAGCCACAAATTCCAATATATCATAATGACATGTCTCACTCTACGTTTGAAGCTGCAGGTAGTTATGACTTGCTGAGACTTGTGACTTGATTCCAGATTGTGATCCACAGGTTTCAGACCACCGATGTAAATGTATAAAGTCAACACACATATGCACACACATAAGGAGTACATAAATAATGCACAGACAAACTGAAAGCAAACACTGAATAATGTATAGACAGGAACTGATCGCTCCACAGTTGTGCTGCTTCTTTTGCTAACTCTCTTGAAGTGGCTCATGTCTGCAAGGTCAGCTTAGGCACTAGCCGCAGCCTGGTAGAGGACAGCAACGGATGTCCGAGGACAGCTCTGCTCACCTAAATAAAGCTTTTTGGGGAGGTAGAGCACCATAGGTCTGACCCCAAATCTTCGTATTTGTCATTAATTTACCTGAAAGAGTTTTCCATTGAACCATTAGTATACCATATGGCAACTAGGATTATATAATCAACAAAGGGAACTGGAACTTTACTTAATATCTTGTAGTCTGTCAGGTGCACAATGATACAGGTCATGCAACAGACAACGTGAGTCTGAGCAGTTTTTTTCTATCACATAAAAGTGTACAGCACGTTTTTAGTACTTTTTTTTTCTTTACTTTCTGATTGCCAGTTAGTTAATATGCAGGTTCTGTTTAATTTGACTTTACACATTTAGGCTGAATAGGATAGTTATGGCCTATTCCCTTTTTCTCAGTGATAAGTTCTATCAATGCAAGACATATGCTTTCGCTTAAAGGAGTTGTCTCACTACAGGCTTTCAGCCTACCTCAGTGTGTCAGGCAGCATAGGATTTTTTAATTCAGGAGCGTGCTTCTTGTTTGCCTCTTCTCCTCCTCCTTCCCCCCTCCCCTCAGCACACAGACAGCTCTCTTCCTCGGACTGCAGGGGGATGACAAGGGGGTTTGCTGCCAGAGTTATCCTTGTGTGTGCCTGCCTAGATCTGCTGCTCACTGCTGGATCAGCTGCACTGTGCGGCTGCTGTGGCCGAGCTCTTGCTGCTCCTCTCCACAGAGTCAGGAGACAGCAGGGAGAGGGCTGATCTATGAGTGTGGAGCCCAGAGGTCTGTGAAGCTGTGTAGACTAATAGCAGAGCAGGGGGGGATGTAAGTGTTCCTATACCCCCTGCTTAGCATACAAATCTCCACGGACATCTCAAGCAACAACAAACACAAACACTGTCCTCCCTTCAGAACAGACACAGGACAGCTGTGAAGTGTGTTACTATAATCAGGATGTGTCACTAACACAGCAGAGCAGGGAGGGATATGAACCGTTCACATGCCCCCCTAATCTGTTCTATTAGTATAGTCAGAGCTCCACAGACACATGGTGATTATAGTAACACACTTCACTGCTGTCACACCCTACTGACCACAGATCAGCCTCACCTCTGCTCTCCTCAATCTGTGTAGCAAGCAGGAGGGAGCAGGCACACACAGGGTTAATCCAGGCAGACACAGATACAGATGCTGGGAGTAGAGCCCTCCCCCTCCCCTACAGAAGCATATCATACTGTGCAGGAGGGGCTCTGTGCTCCAACCTGTATTGAGAAGCTGATATGAGTCACCAGGACTGGCAGCCAGTGAGATAACAATCAACAGGTCAGTGGCTATAGTGATTTGAGGAGCTGATGCACTCCTACTACCAGGGATAACTCAAAATCAGTAGGACATTTGTAATGAACATATATTGCAAAGCTGCTTGTTTTTTAAAGATCTTTTAATTAAAACCCAATCATTGTAGCGAGACAACCCCTTTAACTAATATAGGTTTCCATGTTCCATGGAAGCAGTTTAGTGATTTTTGTAAATGTATAAAAGGAATGTAAGGAAGATCCAGATCATGTCTCCTCTGTTATAATTTGCTGCTCTGAGCAGTGTCTCCAATTTTTGAAAGTTTGAGGTTTTCATAGATAAGACTTGAAGTCCTTCCTACCATACACTTGAATAAGGTTTGCTGTCAACTCAAGATTTACTTTTTTTTTCTCATTAAAATAGATGCCATTGTAATAACCTGCATATCAATCATATATCTGGGCATGTCATCATTCATAAATATTTCTAGAAAATACAGAAAACCTGGAATGTAATGAGCAAGATTAGTCCTTCTCCACTAGAATATAGTAAATGAGTGTGTCAGCAATACATGGAAAATTGGCAAATTTCACCTTATACAGAAAAGTGAACGGAAATTCAAGAAAATGTTGAAGTTGGATTTCCTTGCTATTATTAAAGTTGCAGAAAGGTTTTCTAGGCCTTTATGGGGATCTACTGTAGTATATGTAACCTGATGAAGATAATGATGTTCATTATTGCTATTAATCGTTCCATTTAAATGGTTATATTTTATATACAGAAAGAAAACATTGCAATTAAAAGTATAATTATTTGTACGTAATTGTATTTATCAATTTTATCTATGTGATGAAAATATACTCATGCCTATCATAAAAGGGATAATCAGTGAGCATTCTGAACATGCATTATAATTCCTAAATGGTAATTGAAAGCAATGTAAATCAAAATCATAACTAATTTGTGAAAATTGTTGCCACAATAACACTTTCACTCTAATTGTAATGCTTAGCAATGACCTGGTTCAGCATTTCAATACTGATTTCACATTTTAATGACCTCTGATGCTGCAGCGAAAAGTATGGAATAAAAAATTTCCATCTTTAAAGCTAAAAGCAATCCAGGGATCGGGTGTTATATATATATATATATATATATATATATATATATATATATATATATATATTTTTAAAATATATATATATATATTATATTTTAATATTTTATTTATATATATATATATGTGTGTGTGTGTGAATATATTTTTAAAAATATTTATATTATATATTTTAAATTTTTTTGGATTGTGGGAAAATATATATATGTATGTATATATACAGTGAAGGAAATAAGTATTTGATACCTTCCTGATTTTCTAACTTTGCCCACTGACAATGACGATGTAGCCGATTGCACTTGGGAGGCGGGTGAAGCAAGGGCTTCATCATCATCGTCGGGAGAAGTGGGTGACAGCTTGCGCGTCAGGCAGCGCCTCAGCAAGCAAGTCGGTAGTGTGTCCGGGAGTCAGCAGGGTGGCAGCAGTGTGAGGTCAGGAGCCAAACGGCCACAGGGTAGACCACCTGTAGCAGCGCACTGAGGCAGTGGCAGTAGTAGTCAGTCAGTGCGGAGTGTTGGTGGTAAAATCACCTAATTGGCGGTGTGGCAGTTTTTTGCTCAGACACTGGAGGAAGCGAACATGGGTAAATGTATAATCTGTGGCCAGGGACCTAATATTGGCACCACAGACCTTTCGCAAACTGCACGTCACCACCAGTGGCCTGGGGGGAGGGGTCACAGGAAGCATTTAACAGAACAGTCCGTCATAATCTGGGAACATCTGATAGTGAAAAGGATGCGCTCTTTGACGCTATAAGTAAATCTGTTTGCCCTCACTCGGTTCTTTCTTTGACATTACCTTGTAATGCAATCGTTTCCCGACTTCAGTTAGTTAGGCTCTGTTTTGTTTGCCCCCGTTAACTGCCTCAGATAAATGAAAGAGTGAAGCGATTCTAAAGTAGTCAGATGACATGTCATCTGGTCATGTCAAACTAAAATACAGCATTGTATCAATACAAAGACCACACTCCTTATACAATACTAATAATAATCTATTATTTCTATAGCGCCAACATATTCCGCCCCCCCCACACTTTACATACTTCAAGGGTAAACATACAGCCATTACACATTAAAAATACTTACAAATGAGACACAAGGTGTGTTGAGGGGCCCCCACTCCTGTGAGAGCTTACAATCTATTAGGTTGTATGGGTGAAAACATACGTTAAGAAAGTGACCAATTTTACAATGGTCCGGCCATTTCATAATAGGGGGTGGTTTACCATGAAAAATGGATGAACCTGCCACCCCCGAGACTGTACATCTAAAATACAGATCATTGCCTGGGTGAGTGCCCAAGCCAGTTGCAGGGAGTGACAGATGGTGTGATAGCAAGCAGTTTAGGTGATCTTGGTGGGGCCAGACCGAGATGATGTAATTTTCAGGTCCCTCATAAAACTGTGAGGGGGTGTGAATGTAGCCTGATCGCCCGCAGGTAGCAAAATGCCAGAGGAATTGGTGCCGCAACCCGTGTGAAATCTTGTAGGCGGGATGGAGGTTTCGATAATGAGGAATAGTCCTGAGTAGTCATCACAGAGCGGATACACGGGTAGTCGTTAGCGAACAGACACTAGGGAGGAGATGTAGGGATGAGCAGCGCTGTGGAGGAGTCTTATATGGGTGAGAGTGGCTGAGTTTATACTGTATCCAGTAGCTGGATGGGCAAACCAGTGCAGTGACTGGACACAGGGGTAGAGCCATCAGTATAGCGGCGAGAGAAAACAAGCCTGACCTGGAGCTGCATTCTGGACAATTGGAGATGGAGAGTTTCAGAGAGGGAACCGATAAGCAAGGAGTTTGCAGAAGTCAAGACGAGAAAGAATAAGAGCAGTAATGTGAGTTTGGGTTTGTTTCCACAGTGAGAACTGGACGGAATTTTGGAGATATTCTTGAGGGCAGGTTACAGGAGCGGGCAAGGGATTGATAATATGGAAGAAGTCAGATTCAATCCAATAAAAACCCCTAGACCGCGGGCCTGCTGCCTTGGAGTAAATGTGGACCACATAGCAGTAACATGAGAATATCAGGGGGGGTTTGGTTAGTAGATGGGCGAAAGGAACCAAGAAGTTCAGTCTTAGTGAGCGTTTAGTTTCAGATTGGAGAGAGACATGATGTCAGAGACCAGTCGGACAGACAGTCACTGGTGTTTTTGTACAAAGCTGGAGTGATGGTCACTGAGGAGGTGTATAATTGGGTTTCATTCTCATAGAGATGGAACAGAAGCCAAATCACACTGATGGTTTGTCCATAAAGACAATGGGGCTGTGTACAATGAAAATGAGGAGAGACCTATACCTGATCCCCTGAGGAACCCCAACAGCAAGAGAAGAGGAGAGGAGTGTCAAGGGGCCAGAAACGAGTCCACTGAAGGAGCGGTACAGAGAGGTAGGACGAAACCAAGCGAGAGCGGTGTCCCTGGAGGCCAATGTGCTGTTGGATGTTTAGACATGCTGAGGAAGAAGTTGTGATCCACAGTGTCAAATTGCGGCGAGAGCAGTATCCAAGAGAAGCAACAATAGTAGTTACCCTCTGAGATTTTGCTGTTAGGAGGTCATTTGAAGACTTTAACAAAGGGCAGTTTCCGTGGGAGTCGTAAGGGTGCGGAAACCTGATTGCAGCGGTTCAAGAAAGAGAGTTAGCATAGAGATAGCGATTAGGCATAGTAGAACCCAAGCAATGCGTTGCCAGGAGTTTAGAGATGAAGGGCATGTTTAGAGACCTGGAGGTCGGGTAGTTATCAGCACAGGCGGACGGCTATCCAGAGAGGCTTTTTTTAGTAAATGGGTTATGATCGGCTGTTTGAAGGAAGATGAAAGATCCCAGGGAGAGAGAAGAGGTTACAGATAGCAGTAAGGTGAGAGAGGACAGATGTAGAAATAGACGTGGACAAGGTGGGATTGAATGTGGGTCAGTAGAGCAGGTGGTGGGTACGAGGCAGACAGAGAGCCTGGAAAACGTTCTTCCGTCTTTCCGTCGTGTCAAGGCTGCGAGAAGATTTAGAGGGACGTTGACGTTGGAGGTGGACAGGATGGTATTATTTGGGACTGAGATATTGATGTTAGTCCGGATATTTTCAATTTTGTCTTTGGAAGTGAGTGGCCTGGTCTTCAAGCACAGAGGTCTATAACCGAGCCGTGCCTTTCTAGGCCTTAGATAAGGAGTGTGAAGGTGTCAAAGAGGCTTTTTGGGTTTTTGGTGGTAGTGTGGGAATGAGGAGGTGAAATATTTTTGTTTGGCGCAGTTGAAGAGCAGGTGTGATATAAGCTGACATGAATTTTTATGGAGAAAGTCTGGCAGGTAGCTTTGTTGACTTTCTCCACCGCCCAGCTCAAGCAGAACCGTGAACATCGCTGGAGAAAACGAGTCTGAAGGTGGTGTGCCAAGGCTGCGGGCGTCTGGACTCTGGTGGTGCGGTGTGTGAGGTGTGCCAACATGGTCCATGTTGGTGGTATTGAAGTTGTTCCCACCTGGTCTGGACAGGAGAGATGAGGAGATTGCCGGGCAGTGAGGACTGTATGGTGTCTGTGAGTTCCTGAGTATTAAATGGGGAGCGAGATATTTCTGTATGGATTGATGCAGGGTTTGCAGAGAAGGCTGAGAAATAGTGAATATGAAGGAGATAAGATTGTGGTCAAGAGAGCATAGGAGAAATTAGTGAAGTTAGAAATTGAAGAAAGATACAGAAGAGAACCAAATCCAGAGAGTTTCCCATCTTGTGGGTTGGGGAGTCAGTAAACTTCGAGAGGGCCATGAGGAGGAGGTTAATTGAAAAAGAAACTGTGAGGCAAGAAGAGACATGGGGTCATCAATGGGATGTTGAAATCAACCATGATGAGAGTGGCATTTCAGAAGAGAGGAAGTGTGGGAGCCTAGGCGGCAAAATGATCCAGGAAACTGGCGGGGAGAGCCGGTGGGGGTCTGTAGACAACTGCGAACTCTGATGGAAAAAGGATGAAAGAGTCTGAGGGTGTGATTCTCAAGAGGAAAGTGAGGAGGGGGTGCAGAGGAAGGACCTGAATAATGCAGTGTGGAGAGAGAATAGTTATGCCAACTCCTCCACCCGGCCTGTTCTCAGGTCTGGGGGTGTGGGTGAAGTGTAACCCACCATAGGTGAGAGCGGCAAGGGAAGCCTTATGCATATTTGAGCATGTCACAATGTTCTGCAGCATCATACAGGCTCTCCGCAGCCAGGAAATGTTTTTTAATGCTATTCGCCGCAAATAAATTCGGATCGAAGCGATTTCTTTGCAGAAAATTCGGCGAATCTGGTGGATCGAATTTTTGAGAAATTCACTCATCTCTAACCTGCACAATGCTGGAATAGGCTACAAAACCATAAGTAAGAAGTTGGGTGAGAAGGAAACAACTGTTGGTGCAATAGTAAGAAAATGGAAGAAATACAAAATGACTGTCAATCAACATCGATCTGGAGCACCATGCAAAATCTCACCTTGTGCGGTATCCTTGATCATGAGGAAGGTGAGAGATCAGCCTAAAAAACACGGGAGGAACTTGTTAATGATCTCAAAGCAGCTGGGACCACAGTCACCAAGTAAACCATTGGTAACACATTACGCTGTAATGGTTTAATTCTGCAGTGCCCATAAGTTAACCCTGCTCAAGAATTCACATGTGCAGGCCCTTCTGAACTTTGCCAATGAACACCTGGATGATTCTGTGAGTGATTGGGATAAGGTGCTGTGGTCAGATGAAACAAAAATTGAGCTCTTTGACATCAACTCAACTCGCCGTGTTTGGAGGAAGAGAAATGCTGCCTATGACCGAAAGAACACCACCCCCACTGTCAAGCATGGAGGTGGAAACACTATGTTTTGGGGGTGTTTCTCTGCTAAGGGCACAGGACTACTTCACCGCATCAATGGGTGACTGGATTAACCTCTTTCCGTCTGCCTGACATTAAAAATGGGTCGTGGCTGGGTCGTCCAGCAAGACAATGACCCAAAACATACAGCCAAGGCAACAAAGTATTGGCTCAAAAATAAGCACATTAAGGTCACAAAGTGGCCTAGCCAGTCTCCAGACTGTAGTCCCATAGAAAACTTATGGAGGGAGTTGACACTCCAAGTTGCCATGTGACAGCCTCAAAATCTTAATGATTTAGAGACGATCTGCAAAGAGGAGTGGACCAAAATTCTTCCTGACATATGTGCAAACCTCATTATCAACTAAAAAAATTCTGCTGTGCTTGTCAACAAAGGTTTTGCCACCAAGTATTAAGTCTTGTTTGCCAGAGGAATCAAATACTTATACTATCTCAGCAAAATGCAAATAGATTTATATCATTTATACAATGGGGTTTTCTGGATTTTAGTTTTGATATTCTATCTCTCAATGTTAAAATTAACCTTCCCTTAAAATTATAGACTGTTCATGTCTTTGTCAGTGGGCAAACGTACAAAATCAGCAAGGGATCAAATACTTATTTTCTTCACTGTATATATATTATACAGCAGGTGAAATAAGTATTGAACTCATCACCAATTTTCTAAGTAAATTTATTTCTACTGGTGCTGTTAACATGAAATTCTCACCAGATGTCGGTAACCACCCATACAATCCACACAGGCAAATAAATCAAACCATAGATGTCCATAATTTAAGTTGTGTGTGATAATGAGATATGACAAAAGGAAAAAGTATTAAACACACGAAGTAAAAGAGGTGCAAAAAGCCATGGAAAATCATGAAACCAGCTGAAATCAATTGGTAATTAGAAAGCAATCCTGTCACTTAGTGCTTTAAAGGATGGCCTATAGAAAGGTGTCTTATTGCCAAGTTGCCACACAAGAAACATCTCATGATGGGTAAAACCATTGAGCTTTCTAAAGATCTTCTGGGGCCATAACCCAGAACTGGAAAGAACATCGTTTTACCATAAACTGGCCACAACCAGGTACTCCTCTCAAGATTTCAGTCTGCGGAGTTAAAAGTATTATCAGAAGGGTTGTCCAAGAGCCAAGGACCACCTATGGAGATCTACAGAAAGACCTGGAATCAGCAGGTACAATTATTTCAAAGAAATCAATAAGTAAAGCACTCAACCTCCATGGCCTGTATACACGCTCACCACACAAATCTGTTGACATCTACATGTGATGTAGATGATGAAGATGAAATGAGGGTGAACATTTCAGTAAGACAAAGATCCCAAACACACAGGCAAGAAAACTCTCAAACTTTGTTTCAGAGAAAGAAAATAAATCTACTAGAATGACCCAGCCAATCACTTGAACTGAATCCATTAGAAAATATATTGTAGTAACTAAAGCTCAGAGTTCATAGAGGGAGCCCACAGAACCTTCAGATTTTCAGAGTGTTTGTTTGGAAGAATTGGCCAAAATCTCACCTGAGCAATGCATACCACTAGTTTCTCCATACAGGAAGCGTCTTGAAGTTGTTATCACCAATAAATGCTTTTGTATCAAGTATTTCTGTAAATAGATTTTAGTAAGTGTGTTCAATAATTTTTCCCTTGATCATTCCACATAACTTAATGTATGGACATCTATGATTTGTTTTATTTGCATGTGTGGATTGGATGGGTTCTTACCAACATCTGTTGAAAACTTCATGTCAATAATACCTTTAGAGATATATTTACTTAGAAAATTGGTGGCTTGTTCAATACTTATTTCACCTGGAAATAGAAAAAAATACACCATATCAATCAGTTCTTCAATTCCAAATAGTAATAATAGGTAGAGCTCGGTGAAAAAATGAAACAAATGAAAGATATGGACTGAATACAAACTGTTCAATGTTCGTAAAATAAAATCGATATAAGTGAGACAAGTTTTTAAGCTTGTATTTATTGCTCTACATACTTGTATTATCATTATCCACTATTTATAAAATCAATTTATTGCAATCAAATCCCAACATGCTCTAATGTTATAATACTGGTATCACACTGTGCTTTGGCTATGCCTGGTCCAGTAAATGCAACATAGTCACCAGTGGAGTTGATTCTTCGGGCACACTAGTAGAGTTGATTCTTGTGGCCCACCAGTAGAGTCGATTCTTGTATCCCATCAGTGAAGCTGATTCTTGTGGCCCACCAGTAGAGTCGATTCTTGTATCCCATCAGTGAAGCTGATTCTTGTGGCCCACCAGTAGAGTCGATTCTTGTAGCTCACCAGTGAAGTTAATTTTTGGAGCCCACCAGTACAGTTGTTTCCTGGCACCCACCAGTTGAGTTGATTCTTAAAGCCACAACTATGCTTACTGCACATACAGCACATTACTCTTGCACTCTTCCTGTTGCTTTCTGCTAGACCAAGGCCTGACAACCCTAGTACCCACTAGGTGTTGGCTCTCCTGTGGCCAATCAAAGCGTGTATAGTCCAGCCTAAACTTACATGGTGATAAAATTATGATGTACCTTATCAGCATATGACCTGTCCCGTGATATTTATACAAAGAAGATATGTCTGTATCAATCTTTCTCTCTTTTGTTCTCTTTTTTTCTTTCTTTCTTACATTCATTCTTTTTTCTTTCTTTCTGTCCTTCATTCCCCCTTTTCCTTTCCTTCCTCTTTTCCTTCTTGCCTTCCTACCTCTGTCCTTTTTATTTTATGAAAAGATAGTTAAAAAATTTTACACTACTTATAATTTAGGAGAGTCATCAAACCCTAGGGTTCGTCCTACAGCAATACTGCAGGGGAAAAGAGAATAAACTTTGCAGGTGGACCCCTGAAAATAATTGGCTTGCTGTGGGGTCTGCAATGTGAAACAAGGTTGTCCATAGTATGTTAATTGTAATATTTCTACAGCACTGTGTCTGCAGTTTACAGCACAAGAAACACGTTATTTAGAAATAAAAATTATGCATTCTCTGTTATTGGCACCTTAGGCCTTTGGAGATACAAGTTGTTCTGTGTTATGGGAGGCTGGCACTGCAGAGTGGCAGTAAAACATTCTTCTGGGGGATAATTTGGCATTGTGATCTATTTCTCAGTTGAATAAATCTAACAATGCTTTATGCTAATTCACTTTCTACCTGAAGTGTTTTCCCTGAGCATTTATTCATCTCAGGGTATCAGAATGTTTGCCAGTGCATCTGTGTACATATAAAGTTTTATTATAGTTTTACCTGACACTCCTAAACTACATGTATTATAGTAAAATAAAACAAGAAACAGAATTTAAGCAGATTATTTGCCTACTACTTTTATTTTAGTAGTTTTATAAGTAAATTACATTTTCTATTATAAGCAATGCAGTTCTTCTTTCTTTCATGTAGATCATCAAAATAAAGCTGAAAGAATTACCCCCCCAAAGATGCCAAATATTTTTTACTTACAAGCTCTATTCAGATCCAGTCTTCGAGTACAACAAAAAACAATGAAAAAAATGAGATAACGTTCTGTGTCATTATACAGTGTGTTAACTGCCAAGTTTATCTTTGCTACATCTGTGCATGGGACAGACACAGAAATGTACACTTCCACACTTACTTTTCCTTGACTGTTAAAAGCCTATCTCAGTGGTTGTATTCTATTGTATGAAGACTAGTGTATAAAATGCTGGTGCTGCCCTCTTACCCCAGTGTATTTATGTACCTGCATGTTTTTTTATGCTTTTTTTCATGCCATTTAAATGGGGTTCATTTACTATAGCCATTGTGCCAGAATCTTGGTGCAATTTGCTTCACAATACTGTCATGCATGCTTTACACCACAAAGGCATATTCATCCAACAAAGGGACTTAGACCTCTCAGAATGAGCCATGACTTAAAGGGGTTTTCCCACTAATGGAAATGTTCTGCAGAAGTTGCTCAGAGCTCGTTTACGACACTCCTATCCATTCACTTTTATGGAGTTACAAATATAACCGAGTAAGTTTGCTCGGCTATATCCAGGACCTCCCATTAAAGTGATTGGAGAGGCTGGCTGCAAGCACTGCCCTCCTCATTGTCATGCACGGTCAGCTCTGCAGCTAGCTGCAAGCATCCTGTGCAGCACATGTCAAGGGGGAAATCCCTTTTAACATGTGGCATCTTGCACCAAATAATGTGCCAAAATGGTGGCACAGTTATTGATCTAAAATAATAAGGGGTAGCCGCATAAATAATACATAAGTGTCTAACTATGCAAGAGACAAGAGAGGTTGCCAGCTCACCACACCAGATTACGGGCTGCACGGCTGCTAGCTGGAAGCATCAGTCCATGAGGAAAACAAAAAAGATATTGCCAGCAACTCCTAGATCCATGAAAGATTAAGATCATTTATTACAAAAGTTACAACATGGTGACAACACGATGGTAGCAGTAGAGCAGTAAGTGTCTAACTATGCACTGTATTTATTATACAGCATCAGCCACTAGGGTTAATCTGGTGTATTTTTAGACTGTCAGTCTAAGTTTACACTAAGGGCGACATGTATGAACGGGATTTTCGCCTATTTTTGGGAGTAAACTGCGCCTTCCGGCCCGAATCCCCATCGGACGCAGGGATGCAGTGTTAGCCGCAGCGATCGCCACTTTCAGCTGCGCCCCGCATGTATGGGCGCGGTGTGGGCGCGGTGTAGGAGTTCCGGGGCGGGGCGCGGCGCGATCGAAAACTCCGAGGCATGTACGATCGCGAGTTGGCAAAGCGCGGCGCAATGCAGCGCTCTGCAGCTCCGACAAGCAGACCTAGTTTATTTTGGTCTAAATGCTCCGGCGGCGGCGAAGTGAAGCAAGAATGTAACATGGTCTGCTAAGCATACAGAAGATCGCAACAGAAATCTCGGAGCTCAGCTCCGTGCGGCAGGAGTATGATTCCAAAAAAAACGCCTTTATAAAGGCGGAAAACATTCTCAGAAAAGAGCTCAACCTCAAAAATAAAAAATATTTTAAAAAAAAACACTTTCCAAAAATCTAGAACGGCACAATATCAAGAATTAGGATATTAGAAATTGCCGGGAAATACAGTAATTCAAATTCTGAAAGCTATTCTCATTGGTCGACATAAACCGGCCAATCAGAATAGGAGCGACAGTGAACCAATATAACCTATGGAGAACTATTGACCAATCAGAATTAAAGGCGGGACAGTTCAAAATACAGTAAAAATGCTGAAAAGAGCTGATTGGCTTGGCTAGCGGGGACTTGGCTATCCCGGCCAATCAGAGCGCGAGCTACTTCTCCCATTGTAGTCTATGGAGAGATGGGCGCAATGCAATCTCGGCTCTCAGCGCCGTGCGGCATGGAGTATGAATAAAAAAAACCATTTTTGTTAGTTGTAAAATATCCTCTGAAAAAGAGCTGAAACCTTCTCTAAAAATAAAGCAGTTAAATCCCTAAAAACGCGTTTGTCGCCGAGACCGGCGCTACATAGGGAATTGGAATAGAGAGAATTGCCGGGAAATACAGTAATTCAAATTCTGTAAGCTATTCTGATTGGTCGGCATAAACCAGCCAATCAGAATAGGAGTGACAGTGGCCCATTCTAACCTATGGAGGAGAATTGACCAATCAGAATAGGAGCGACAGGGACCCCTTTATATCCTATGGAGAAATATTGACCAATCATATTCAAAGGCGAGACAGTTCAAAATACAGTAAAAAGGCAGAAAAGAGCTGATTGGTTGAAGCGGCGGGGGCTCGTCCAGCTTAGCCAATCAGAGCGCGAGCTACTTTCTCATAGAGTTCTATGGGAAAAGAAATGCAGAGCGAGCTCTGTTTGTGATTGGCTAAGTTAAAAGAGGCGCGGTTATTTGGATCAATGGGAGAGCGAGTGACGCTCCTATGGGTTTTCTAATGCAATCTGAAATAAAACTGTACATGTCCGAAATCAAATGATAAAACTACAGAAGTTGTCCTGATGTGTATATAAAATGAATAATAATATGGGGGTAAAGAAAAAAAAACGAAATCAATAAAATCCTGTTTATTTCTTTATTTTCGTTCACCAATACTATTGATCCTTGCCTAACGAAAATAAAGAAATAAACCTGATTTTATTGAATTAATATTTTTTTTACCCTAGGAAAAAATCTTAGGGATGAATTTGTGCATAGTCATTTTGAGGGAGATGGCAAAAAAACATGGTTACAGTCTCTGGTGGTAGGCTCATATCCCTGTGGCAACTGTTCATTCATGTGGAAAACTAAAGAATTTGTTAATCCCCTTGATAAGATAAGATTTGAGATAAGACAATTCATCAATTGTAAAACCAGAGGGGTGGTTTATGGGGCTATGTGTACCTGCCCCAAGATCTATGTGGGAAAAACCATACAGGAGTTTTGTCGTCGGATCTCGAAACATCTGAGTACTATTAAAACTGGAGATGACACCCCCCTAGCGAGACACATTTTGGAAGTACATAATGGTGAAATAGAGGTGCTAAAATTCTGGGGCATCTGTGTGAAAAAGCTAGGGGAAAGAAAGGGCGATCTGGATGTAGTTTTGTTGCAGGAAGAGGCAAGATGGATATACAGACTCAATACATTGAACCCTAAAGGCCTAAATGAAGGCTTTTCATTTTCAGCATTTATTTAATCTTGCTGATTCCCTACATAATAATTTTTTAAGAAACATGATATATGTGATTAAGAACGGTCAGTGGACATAGCACGGTTGACTATATGACTATAGAAGCATCAGAGTTCACATAGGTTGTTTTTTTTTCCCTCTCCGCCCCCCATCTCCCTCCTGCCCCCCCTCTGCCTCCACGTTGTCCCTCATTTTCCCTCTGTTTTGCAATGATGATAGGTATTGATCACGTGAGGTCACGATTTCTATTTAACAAATTGGGATGTATGTATATTGTTTCTGTGAATGAGGGGGTTTTTGGCAGCTGAATCATGTGATATATGCACTCGCATTGTTGTGGCGAGACGCAGCTCGAGAGTGGATTACCATCTATTCATGTACACATTTATTTATATATAGATTTATTGTTTCTGCTCGCTGCGTAGGTTTTGTGCTAACTTTAAATACAATATATGCAGTACAGATGTATGCAGATGCAATAGAGTATGAATGTACTAACATTTTGCATGATCCCATTGTGACGTAATGAATTAGGTGGCTAGCCGTGACCTGTAAGAAAGAATCTTTTATGGAGAAGGTGGGAGGTGAAACTGCAGGAGGGAGGGCGGGCTAACCATAGGGCCTGCAGCTTTATTAAAATAAATATGTATATTAGATATAAAAGAGAAGTGGTTTATGGGAATAGACTAAGACAATAGTGTACAGTACAATAGGGCCTGCAGCTTTATTAAAATAAATATGTATACTAGATATAAAAGAGAAGTGGTTTATGGGAAGAGCCTAAGACAATAGTGTACAGTACAATGGAATATGTATTTAATAAAGCCTGTAGCTTTATTAAAATGAATATGTATATTAGATATAAAGGAGAAGTGCTTTATGGGAAGAGACTATGACAATAGTTTACAATACAATGGAGTTTATATGACAATAGTGTACAGTACAATGGAGTTTATATTCCCAATAAATATGCATTTTAGACATGGAGGAGAAGGGGTTTATGGGAGTTGATAAAGCTGGTAGTGTGCTGTGGAATGTAACACCTATTCTGCTTAGTCCGTTCTAGGTAAGCCACGAAGAGGCAATAATATGAGAGAGATGGGACGGAAGTCCATCAGTCAAGGCTGAAATGTCTATTGATACAGTACGTGGGCGCGGGCAGTATGGTAAGATGGAGCGCAAGCCCTCCATTGAGATGGTGAACTTGTATGATGATTGTTGATTATGGGAGTATGGTGGCAGCTTTAGCAGCACATATTACTAGTGTGCGTGCAGGAGAGTGGTAGGGGGAGTGGGTTTTGTGGATTCTCTGATGGCTAATTGGGGAGCACCTGAATAGGGTGTGTACCTAATATGATATAAAAGGAAATGAGCTTAGACCACATGGGACTAGACCTCTAACCCCTGATGAAGCCAGTTTAGCTGGTGAAACATGTTGGGGAGGTCAGGCATGACGTTTTAAATTGTGATTTCTCACCTCTGTCTACAAGTGCCACCCGCTGCAGAGGGTGTCAAAAGGGAGCCTTATTTGTCTTGTGTCCATTAGATTAGGGACGATTGCCCAAGTAGGAGGCTTGGGATCCCTTAATGGAGTTAGTGCATGCAGGAGAAGAGATACCCACTGCGGGGCAGAGAGCAAGCGCTCCCTGCTCCGCAGTGGACTCCGGGCGGCCGCAAACTCGCGGCCGTCCGGAGTTTCCGGCACAGGCAGCGTGTGTCATCATGCTGCATGCGCTGCCTGATGACGTCACCCGCCTGTGCCCAGAAGACCGAGGAGCGCGCCCGGGAGACGGAGCAGCAGGGATCGAGGTAAGTGGTTGTTTTTTGTTTTAAAACGATGCCTATACCTTCCCTATACCTGCCTAGTACTATCTATACCTGCCTAGTACTGCCTATACCTGCCCTATACCTGCCTAGTACTATCTATACCTGCCTAGTACTGCCTATACCTGCCCTATACCTGCCTAGTACTATCTATACCTGCCTATACCCTGCCTAGTACTGCCTATACCTGCCTAGTACTATCTATACCTGCCTATACCTGCCCTATACCTGCCTAGTACTATCTATACCTGCCTATACCTGCCCTATACCTGCCTAGTACTATCTATACCTGCCTAGTACTGCCTATACCTGCCCTATACCTGCCTAGTACTGCCTATACCTGCCCTATACCTGCCTAGTACTATCTATACCTGCCTAGTACTGCCTATACCTGCCCTATACCTGCCTAGTACTATCTATACCTGCCTATACCTGCCCTATACCTGCCTAGTACTATCTATACCTGCCTATACCTGCCTAGTACTATCTATACCTGCCTATACCCTGCCTAGTACTGCCTTTACCTGCCTTTAGTACCTATACCTGCCTATACCTGCCTAGTACTGCCTATACCTGCCTAGTGGACCTATACCTGCCTATTGCCTGTCTAGGGGGACCTATGCCAGCCTATACCCTGCATATACCTGCCTATAGCCTGCCTAGGTGACCTATATCTGCCTATAGCCTGTCTAGGGGGACCTATGCCTGCCTATAGCCTGCCTAGGCGACCTATACCTGCCTATAGCCTGCCTAGGGGGACCTATACCTGCCTATACCAGCCTATAACGACCTATACCTGCCTATACCCTGCCTATGAGGACCTATACCTGCCTATAGGGGCAATTGCCTGCCTATAGCCTGCCTAGGGGGACATACAGCTGCCTATACCAGCCTATGGGATACATTAAACTGCCTATACATGCCTATAACCTGCCTATGGGGGACATTAAACTGCCTATACCAGCCTATATCTGCCTATGGGGGACATTAAACTGCCTATTGGGGACATTAAACTGCCTATACCTGCCTATATCTGCCTATGGGCGACATGAAACTGCCTATGCCAGCCTATATCTGCCTATGGGGGACATTAAACTGCCTATACCTGCCTATGGGGGACATTGAACTGCCTATGTAATTTTATTGGTATCTATTTTTATTTTTAAAATTCACCAGTAGCCGCTGCATTTTCCACCCTAGGCTTATACTCGAGTCAATAAGCTTTCCCAGTTTTTGTTGCAAAAGTAGGTGCCTCGGCTTATGCTCGAGTCGGCTTATACTCGAGTATATACGGTAAACAGAACTTGGCAACAGAGGACAGCAGAATGACTTAGATTTAGAACATAAGAAAATAAAGAATGGACTATAAATACATATGGAGTGTTGACAGAATTGTTAGACGATTAATAATAATGTAATTATATATTAATTAATTATAATAATAATAATAACAATAATAATAATAAAAAGAAGATGACAGAACCTAGTTTGTCCAAGAATAAGCCACTGCTTTTTCTGGAGCATATTTACTCATCTTTTAGGTTAGAGCTCAAGAACAACACAGGGCGGATTCTGGTCGGTTTCTAAATCAGTCTGACCATTTGTTGTTAAACTAGTTTTTTGTTATTTTGGCTGTTTTTTGTCTCATTTTTTGCCACAGTTTTTGTATTCTTAACATTGGAATAGTACATTTTTTGTTGTAGATACGACAGAAGAATGTACATGTTACAAGTTTTTGGGAATAACGCAGGTTTTGAAATCCAACCTCAGAAAATCCAAGTTGTGTAGACTACAGCTCTGATCTCCTATTGAGGTCTATGGGGATTGTTTACAGCCGGAATTTCACTGGTTTCAAAATCCGAAATCCAAGTCAAAATCCGACTGTAAAGCCATGCCATATAGTTGGGCTCCTAGAGGCCCCTGGCTCTTCTTTTTTAACTTTATGCTCATCCTCAGAGCACACATACATTTAACAACTTTGAGCTAGCAGAGGGTCATAAGCTCCCTACCTCATCAGTTATTTCTGTAGGCTCTAGGCCAAAAGCCTATAAGAGGATTATAATGACTCAGGAGTCAGGAGGTGCATCCAAGGGGTCAGTTGGAAAGTTTTGGCTTAGAATCAGGATTAACAGTAAAGTTTAAGTGGTTTCCCCCCTATAACCACTTTTACAGGGATCTGGACTTTACTAGAGGGAACTTCCAGATCACTACTTGCGTTGTGTTCACCAGTGGTGATAGCTGACGTACAGGCATGGTACCATAGGAGTAGACAGAAGGCATAGTCTGGTCATGAGCAGAAGGTTAGGTCAGGCAGCAGACAAACTTATAAGACCGATTTTAGAAATGGCATCCTGGAATTAGTGAAGAACACAACAATGCACACCAACAAACAGTGAATTGAGCAGAAGGTAAGTAGCATAAGGTAGCAGGTCATAGGCTTGGAAATCTGGATGATGCGTACTGAGCCTTGAAACCACCAATGATGAAAATCCATCTGCTGTAGGGAGTAGCCAGCAACAGAGGCAAAAAAGGAAGCCGCTGTACTAGGCAATAGAGATGCAGAGCAGTAAACGAGTGTATCTGTGGTTGTGGAATGGGCCACATTATGCCTTGTGACAAGATCTTACAGACCTAAGGCCTACAAGAAGTCAACAGAAATATCACAATACAGGTGGAGGGATCATGTTATTGCATCACACCGCCTGCGTTGGACAGCAGCCAAAAGAGCCAGCTGCTTGGCAGAGTAATAGTTAGAGAGGAGTTTTTTATTTATTTATTTTTTTTTTGAATTTCCATTAGTAGAAAGGAGATAGCAGGAGGCATATCCACCTAATGAAGGAACAACCTACGTACCCACTGGAGGCTTATATACGTACATAATGGGGAAGCTTCCCTGCCTACCTAAGGGAGAGGGTTCCCTGTTTACCTATTGAGGAACTTACCTACCTAGTTAATGGGCTTAGTTACTGGGGAGACTAATAGGGGGCCAAACTAGCTTCTTAATAGGAGGAGGCTTACCTTATTACCTATTTAATGAGGGGATGCACCTAAATAAATTAGATCGACCCACTTATGTGCCCACCTAATTTTGGGGGCTACCTACCTAATTAGAGTGTATCTTCCTAAAAAGGGTCAACCTATCTGCCTGTCTAATTTGCCGTGTGAACATATCATAAGACTTTCTCTGTTGCCCATAGCAACCAATCAGAGTTCCCCTTTCATTTCTTCAGAGCACTATATGAAATGAGAGAGGAGCTCTGAGTGGTTGTTATGGGCAACAGAGAAAGTCTTAGACCTAGACAGTTTTCACACATGTCCACCAATGTGTTACTTTTCTAACTAGCAGAATGTAATTTGTGCAAAGCACATTATAATAAAAGTTCAGTATTAGCAGTTAGAGAATTTTGTAATAATGAAAAGTAGTTGGAAAATACGTCAATTCATTTATGAACAGGTAATTAATAATTAACAAATTTATTGCTTAACAGACTAGTGGGGTAAATCTTTAAGGATTATACTTTTGCCAGCGTTCACAAAACTTTTACTGATAATGTATAAAATAAATAAAATGATTTATCTGCAACAATTCACAATAATTCTTAGCAATTATCCAAGAACACAGCTCAATTGGAGATCACAAATTAAAGCAAGGTTATACATGTGCATTCATTTATAGCTGCTGAAAGCAATTATGTGAAACTCACACTTGTTCAGTAATTTAGTATGTATTGTGCTTTAACAATAACAATAATAATTGTAATGCTAATTAAACCTGTAAAGGCATACGAGATGTGCTGTATAGTTATTCTAAGGTATTATTTAATAGAGTGCTCGTTCCAGTTACAATGTTAATTGGTTCCGGGACATCCATTGCAAGTCAAAACTATTGTAACTTGAGATCTTAACTCTATGGAAAAGTATAGGTTCAGAAGCTCCAAAATGTCACCCCATAATAATACAAAATGAAGATTAAAGAATAATATAAAGCAGATAAATAATACAGATAAATCAAGTCCTTACGTATAACGGTAAAAAAAAGCTGCTATAAACTGACACAACAGATACTGAACATTATTTTCTACATTGATGAAAGAAGCTGTATTATAGCACAGCACTCACCAGAAAAGTGAACTGCTCATATTGGCACATGTAAAGAGCAGTACAGAACATGTAGTACCGCACTGTACTGTAGAGAGGCACAATAGACCACCAATCACTGTATGCACTTCACTAATACATGTAAAGAACAGTACAGAACATGTAGTACCGCACTGTAATGTAGACAGGCACTATAGACCAACACCCACTGCATGCGCTTCACTAATACAGATGTCTTACCAGTAAAATGTTCGTGATATTTGGTTGAATTTTCCAGTCAATCACTTGAGCCTCAGATCGCCAGTGTATGTGACATTGTATGATGAGTGTGGTTATAACATACAATGTCTCAGGAAATACCATTGCAGATATTGAAAACATTGTATTCTGAGGCCATTGAAACTGAGACCCCACTGTATTTTGTTGATGACTCAGCTCTAAGACTTTTAGATTAGTTTATTATAGAATTTTGAGTGGTTTTAGTATTATACTATCTAAAATATTAATAAATTTATTATTAAAAATGTATATCATTTCTATAAACACCCATTGTATACTAAAAAACTGCTTTTATATCATTCAATATATATAAAAAGTGATTTATAAGATTAAACACGTGTAAAATGCTGTTAGCTCCCATTGGGCTTCCTCTTACCCTACTACCTAACCACTATAAGATTAAACACATGTAAAATGCTGTTAGCTCCCCTTATTGGGCTTTCTCTTACACTACTACTTAACCACTTTCCACTCAAAGTGAAAATGTAGGTCATTAGGTTACGAAAGTTTAAACAGTTCTTCTAGATCAAATGTGACCTCTAGTGGTCGATTTAGTATATTACACTACAGATTCTACCTTTTTAAACTACAACCTCTGTGGATGGTATCATTTGTGAATAGTCTCAAGTTCTTTGCCTGCATTTTATCTAGTGTATACTGTGTATATATATTGAAAAATGGATCTGAAAAACGCATCCAAAAACGCATGCAAAACATATCCAAAAATCTGCAGCTGCGTTTTTGGATACGTTTTTGGATGCAGTTTTCAATGCCTTTTTCTTCTTGTTAAAAACAGATCCAAAAATGGATCCAAAACATCGTGTGAACATACCCTTATTTTTCAGCTTTCTTCTTGGCTGCGTTGAAAATTCCGTTAGGAACCTCTGTTGCAGAGGTGCAAACAGACACAAGAGTTCACAATGTTCACCAACAGAACCTGATGGACTCTATGAGTGTCCGTTGTTTAGACAGAAAAAATAGCACAATTTGCTGCGCTATTTTTTCCATAATTCCTGATGGAACATGGGACGGAGGTTCGTAACAGAACCTGCGATGCAGATGTGAACCAGGTCTTACTGATCATTTTAGGAAGAAAATGGCAAGATATATGTCATTTTTTCTTTCTCTGTTTAATATTTAGTAGGTCTAGTGCCAGTTAAATGCAGCAGCCAATTCCCTCAGTACTTCTACTTCTAATAGAAATAACCAAACATCTAAAGTAGAACTGTGAGAGCACAGGCTCATTAGAACTTGAGGCTCGCCATGAGATGTAAAGTTTAACTACTTATCAGCCATTCCAAAAACATAATTTAAAATGCCTCTACAACCACCCTGAATGGTCTCCTTGATCCAGCAGTTAAATAAAACCTGTGTCCCTTCATTTGTGTGTATATTTATTGTTAAGTTCATGTATTTAGCTCCTTAAAGGCACTGATGTGATATCAGTACTAAGTGAGACGTTCTTAATGAACCTCTCTGGTAACACAATCTTGTAAAGATTTCTAATGTATATGACAAAAAATGCTAATTGTGATTATCTCCCAATTTTAATGAACAATATTGGTAAAAAGTAACTGTGACCCCTGTGTATGTAAAGATTCCTGACATGACACATAAATGTAGTCGTGTTCTCTTAAGTTTTCTATGTTGTTTAGTGCAAGGCTGGATTAACACAGCGCTTTTTCATCAGCATTTTAATATGGAAAACTCATATTTATGCACAGAAATGTATCCCCTAAGCTTAAAAAGTTGTTACATTGTTTTACCTTGTTGGGCGCATGAGTAAATATTCTGGCAGACTGGCTGGATAGATACTTTACTGGACTGTGCTAAATAGGAAGTGGAAGAACTTCATGGAAATTTCTCCACTCCTTGTTCAGGGATACTTGAGATGGTTGAAGCATGGGCATAACTGTAGCCATCGCAGCCATACCGACTGATATGGTGCCCAGAGGTTGAGGGAGCCCACTCAGATACATTGTTCTTTTTTTGTAAAGAACAAGTAGCTGGTGGCTTTCTGCTCTCCAGCATTACTAAGTGTGTTCCTGATAAATGGAGGTATTATTTATACCGATGTTTTAGTTTATTGTCATTAGGTGGTGGGTCCCCATCTCATTTTGCTATAAATTCTAGTTACTCTTCTGGGTGGAAGAGTGGGTGGGACTGTGAAGTAGGCACACTCCTAACTGAACATAGACTTATCAGCCAAGGGGATTTTTAAAAAAAAAACAAACAAAGCACATGTAGTGGTATGTTGTTGGGTCTTGGAAAGAGCCATAATCTGCTGGGCCAGATTCTGGAACATTGAGGAGAACAGTGATGGGGACCATATGCTTCGAGAGGAGTGTAATCACTGCCTGGTTAGGAAGCTTTGCTGATTGCTGTTGAGGCCAGGATATAGTTGTTATTCTTGATTATTAAAAAAGTAGTTGAGTTCCACCTACGTTGGCTGCTGTCTAAAGAATCCTAAGATTGTCTCCCATTACAATTTGTATTAAGTAAGAATGTATCAATGTGAATATGTTCAATTCTAGGATAAACATAGCCTGATGAAAGTCTACTGACTGCAGGACAATAATGAAAGGAGCATAGAAGTACGCAGAGATCAGCTAGTTAGCGTAATGGAAGTTAAGTAGTATAACTGTCATGTTACCATAGTACCAGATATAATACTCTACACTTTTATAGCTCATCCTTGGTCTCTTTCTATCATTCCTGCAATATACAAGCACTTATCAAATAATATCAGAAATGTTTAGAAAGCAGATAAAAGGTTTCTCTGGTTATTGTTATGACGGAATAGAATAAGACTTGTATATGAGTGCATGCTGCAAGGAAAAGAATTACCCCTTCACGGTAAAAAGGAAACTTTGGATCAATTGCAATAATCTTAACAGAGTAGCACACTGTTCTTTGCAGTAGAAATCGTATTCTGTTCTAAAACATGCCCTTGGACCCTCTAAGTCCTTTGTTCTTTTATTATAATATGCAGTCGAATATGTGTGTTATGCAGTTGTACAATATTTTCTGGTATAGCTAATATGTACGGATTTATCTATTGTGAGTTCTCTATAATAGATGCAAATATCAAGTTCATACAACCAACAGTCACATTTTGTTGCTGTAGCATACATAGTCTCAGCCTTCTTGTAATTGTCATTCTGTGTATATTCCTGTGGAAAGGG
Source organism: Phyllomedusa bahiana (assembly GCA_025379985.1). NCBI lineage: Eukaryota > Metazoa > Chordata > Amphibia > Anura > Hylidae > Phyllomedusa > Phyllomedusa bahiana. Next base: position 41,079 of record JAODAL010013720.1, on the reverse strand, counting down.
ATAAGAAACTGCACGTAATGGTTCATTATGCCATCTGCTGGGCATTTTCTTTCTGAAATCTAATTTGTATGTATAGTATATGGAAATTACCATCATAAAATATTTTACTGTAGATAAGGTCTATTCCAGGTCCCTGGTCATAACTGTTCCACAACATTGTTTTCACCGGCTAAGACTAATGTCCAGTAAGTAAATTCCTGGATATTTTTTAGTAAAATTGGACTTTTGTTAAAAATTAAAGTACTATAATAGTAAAAATATAAGATACCCTCAAGAGTGCTTATACTGTTACTCGATTAGGTTTTGGGAATTAAATAGGAAAAAACAAATGCACAGCAATGCTACTACAGAAGAACTAATGTACATGGAACATCGTTTGCACAGCAGTGCCTGGAGGCTTATGGCAACCTCAGTACAGAGTTGTACAGCCTCACTGTGCATACAGGCTCTTTGAAGTGCCATACACATTACTTCTCGGAGAGAATACACCTGTAGTTACTGAGCCTAATGGATCATACCCTGATTTATCTTTGCCTTTTCTTTATTTTCTAAATTTCTATCTTGCAGCTGTTCTAGCAACAATTTTACAATTGCTACTGGCTAACACCATTAACAAATGGGGAGTATGAGTTAGGTAGAAAAAAGTTTTTAACATTTCTTTAGCTATATTGGATTAGTTCCTTTTTTGTTAAAAAAAAAAAAAACATGGAAAAAAATCACTAACGCCATGAAGGTGTTATGTGTAACCAGGAAAAGTTTGACATCATCATTTTTTAAGTTAAAGGGGATAAATTTTCTGACGTACAGTACATTGTAGTTCAGTAGATCTTTGTCTTGCATAGTCAAATGCTACAGCCTATGGAAGTCTGTATGGTGCCTCATTGGATTAACTAAATAGAACTACACAGGGCTTGTGAACCTGCACACATCCTATGATGGCTAATTATGTTTATTTAGTCTATGTTTGCAAAAAACATGGGCTTTACTATTTTATGGATAAGGACCACCCCTCTAGTAAAGAATGGTATTGCAGGATCATTTACATTTTTGTATGTTAAAAAATACATGTTTTACTATGCTATAAAAATTAGTCAAGTAGTCAAACAAACATTTACAGTAATACAGTTCTATAACTATCCTTAAGAGACCAAACATTGCTTAGAATTGTAAACTCTGGTTGTGGTTATACAGCATGCAGTATCTAAAGATGAGGGCAACATGTCTAAAGGTAAAACTGAGGTGAGCATTTCAATGGCGTCACAAAAAAACCATTTAGGGTGGCATGCGTGAACGGGGCTGCGCCAGAAGTCTGGCGTATTTTCAGCCCGACATCAGGCACAGCCCCATTCATAATAGTTCAAAGCCTCCCGTACGCCAGTATCAGGCACCTTACAAAGCACCCTTGGCACTGTGTAATGCACCTGATTTTGGGGGCATGAGTGACCCGGGGCGCACTATATAGTTTTATAGCTCCGTTACGGCGATTCTAGGTGCATAACTGCTGAAACAGGTCAAAGTGGTTTACCTGACCCAAAAATTGTTGTAAAACCTAAAAAGGGGGGCCTGATTTATGACCCGCAGAAAGGGGGGTTTTCATAAATCAGGCACATTCTATACTAATATTATGGCCATGAAATTTGTCATTTAAACACCAAACTTCATACATGCCGCCCTTAATGTCAATCATTGATCTTGTGATCAAGATGAAGTGGTTGGTAAATGGACTTAGATTGAACATGCTGGCCTCAAAGGAACATTTTACCTCCCCCTTTTATTTTTTTTTCCCAATTAAATCTATTATCATTATTTTATTGGGTTTAAAGCGGGTTGAGCCATACTTCTTCCATTTACGGGTGAGGGAAATTAAAACCCAGTGCTCTTTTGAGTTGGGCTCCTTTTTTTTTTTTTTTTTCTTTTTTTTTTTTAATCTAAGCCGGGAAAATACATTTGTCACAACTTTTTTTTTCTGACGGGAATGGGGGTGTTCCTTGGTTTTCACAAAAAAGTTTTTTTCACAAAATAAAAATTAACAAACCTCAGATGACTTCATAAAACAGTTGTAGTTATTCTATTTAGCAATAAGGTGACTTTTAAAGGCAATTGGTCACAATGAATTTTATTTAGGAATATCAGAGTAAAAGGGGCTGAATACAGGCCATACTTCAGTTTTTTAATTTCCCAAAATTTTTGAAAAAATAAAAACATTTTACTTAAACAAATACGGTTTTTTTGGGTTTTGTTTAACAAAATATATCAAAACATATAAAATATAAATTAAAAACATTTATTTTTTGCTGTAACTTTAAAAAAATGGGGAAAACACTTAAAGGGGGATATACATATTTTTCAACCCACTGTATAAAAAATATTTTTTTTTTTCCTAGTTGTCTTTTGAATTTAAAACTATTTTAATTTATTACCTGAAAACTAACTAAAACTAAAAATGTATTTTATTATGACCATGCTTATTACTAGCTCTATTTAATAAAAATTTTTTGGCCAGCAAAGATCTTTAAAACCAAAATAAGCCCAACTTTTAAATTTTTTTTTAAACTATGGAAAAAAATTATCAGTATCTGCCAAAATGGGAAATTTGGGGAAAAATTTTTCATTGCTTTCGTTCTGTTTTTTAAAAAAAAATCCAGCTCCAAGACTGATAATTGTTCCAGTTCTTTTACTAATAGGTTGTTTTGACATTTGTTCTAGTATGCTGCATTTTAAATTTTAATGTAACACAAAAAGAGGATTCAGCGTTAATGTCTTAAAATTTGGGGGGGGTTTTTCCTTTTTTGGGAAATGGCTAAATGTTGATTTGTTTTCTGCAGGTACGGTGATATGGTTCCAAAGACTATAGCTGGGAAAGTTTTTTTGGGCCCTCAAAAATTTTCCCTTAAGTGGGGGTTTTGGTCATTGCTTGCCAGCCGAAATAGTCTCCAACTTCAGCAGGATCTACCACCAAAACCAACGTACAGACAAACGGAGGGCGCAAAAGGTAAAAAAAATGAAAAACCCTACTAAAATTTTTTGTTTTGGGGTAAAAATTTTAATGTGTTATAAATTTTATACAAAACTTTTATGTAAAATTTGAGAAAAACCCAATTTTTATCATGTAAAAAGGCTAAGTCTAAAAATACATTTAAAGTATAGGATACTTTCCCAGAGAAAAAAAAAGTCTTTTTATGGATTTGGCACAGACTCCATGTCCAAATGAGGGGCCCAAAAATCGGGAAAAGTAAAAAAAATCCCTGATCAAAAAATCAAGAGTTTGTTTTGGATTGCTGAGCAGTTTCCCCTGAAAAAAATGTCCCTTTAGTTTGAAAGCAAAAAGTGCTTAACCCAACCCCTTTGAATTTTGCACTATAACAAAAATTTTTTGGGCGCTTTTAAAGTAAACTTTGGGGCTTGAAATATGACGTTTCTTTCAAAACATTAATACTGATACGACCCTTAAATATAGTTCATCTTTTTCCCATTTTTTTTTCAGGGGACAAATAAAAAGAAATAAAAATCCCATACATTACAAACATCATAACACAGGATAGTATATATTTTAATGGGTATATAAGCCCACATACAATGTCACCAAATTATTGTTGTATGTTGTAATAATATTGTCATAAAAAATGAAAAAAAAATATTTAACCATTTGGTTAGTGCTCATAATGCCATGAAATAATAAAACAATGTCATTATATTTGTGCCATCATATATCCATGCTGTACTCTGAGTATGTTCACACAGTTATTACCCGAATTTCGTCTTTTTTTAAGAAATTTTGGATTTTACCGGGGAAAAGCCACCGCAATTATGGAAAAATTTTAGACCATAGTACAAATGATTTTGCGCCTCCCCCTTTGGGACAAAAAAAATCGTTTTGTACGCGCGGGGGGAGAATTTATATGTCACTTGTTAGTGACGATTACGGGGCCCCTGCAAGCATGTCTTTGGAGCCCCTAGCCCAGCCCCCCCCCCCCCCCCTGCTTGGAATTACGCGCTGATCAGCACGTGGTTCCAAAACACCCGACGTATTGTGGCGCGCACTATACGCAGCGCAATAATCCGTGTGAACATACCCTTAACAGGAGATGACATTTATTATGTAAAGCTTTCTTAGAAATATACACACAGGATCATACAGCACCATACTTTGTCTGTTTCTAAGGGCCCCTTCTTTAATGCTTCTCTGCAATATCATATTTTCCAATTAATACATTTAAGACTTACAAATATGAATATAAAAGTATAGGGAAGAGATAGAGGGGAAGCAAGAAGCAAGCATTTAACCATAAACCAACATATCTATACACATCTCCTCCAACTCTCCTAAGTTTTAAGTACATTCCTCATATAACACAATCTCATTTATCAGCTATCTGCATTTATAGACAGATGAAAATCTGACTGCACTTGACATGTAATCTAAGTTCTCTGGTGATCTATGATTCAGCAGAACCCTGTGAAATCTAAATGTTACAGCTTTAATTTGGACTCTATGTGGTGGATCGGATATGACTCTAGGGAACGCTACTTCCAATAGATGTCTGTATTATGGTCATGTAACACTGGTCACGTTCAGGACTGATTAGATGCTGTTACAGAATACATAAGTAATACATCCAGTGACTCACAATTGGGTTCTTCTTCTCTAGTTGGAGTTAATCTCTCCTTTGCCTCTGATATGATAGTAGTATGATAAATGAAGAGCTCTGCTCACACCTTTTTGGCCCCTCCCTTTTGCAGCCATTGCAAACCTGTTTTACAACACAATCCCTCATAAAATGCTGGTTTCATCAATACTGTGACTGTTGCTGCTCCATATGCCTCTAATACTAAACCTACAGTTTTGTTCAATTACCCACATTTTATTATTGTCCGTTTTTTTCACATGTTGGCTGATTGTCTTAGAAGGCATTCAATGCTTTCTGTATTTTAGATTTCAGTGTTCTTTGCTGACTAGTTTTGGAGGACATTCTATGAGTGGTAGGGTAGTGTATGGGTTAATTGGTATCCTATAGGGTGATAACAGTGTAGTTTTTTTGTATACTCTATTCTACTAATTGTTCTTAAATTGTATTTTATGGGCCACAGCTGTTTTAGGTCATGCTCTTAAATCTTACCTTCTCCCAAAACATTATGTGAGATAGAACTCAATTTCATCCTACTCCCACTTACTGCACATCTGCCACTGGACTCCTAGTCAGGCCCCTAAGCCAGAAGGCAAGCGGGCCTGGAGCTAAAGCTCCAAGAATTCAAAGCATAATTTGGCAATTCCTTTGTCCACAGAGCTCTCCCTTACTTTGGGGTGTCAAACTGAATCTTTGTCCCAGTTGCAGGAAAAGGTGACTAAGCTTTTGTTTTCCTCAATAGTTAGAGTTTTAAGTAGTAGATATATGAAGACTGTAAGTATTTGATGTACTGAACTTGAGAAGGACCACGTTTGGAATATCAGCTCAGTTCTAGAGACCACTTCTACAAAAAGACATTGACAGAATAGAACAGGTGAAAAGACAGGCTACAAAATGGTGAAAGGTCTTAAGCACAAAACTTATCAGGAAAGACTAAAAGGGGTGTTTCCACAAAGGAAATTCCACATAACAGGTCTTCTCAAAGCTAGCTATGAGCCGACTGTTTTACAGAATTAGGAGGGTGGTGCTAGCAGCCTTCCTCCTCATTCATTTTATATGAGTTCTGAATATAGTCAACTGAGTGTGCTCGGCTATATTCAGAACTCCCATAGAAATGAATGAGGAGGACAGCCACAAGCATAACCTCCTTATTGTGTAACATGGTCAGCTTGAAGCTAGCCATGAGCCGACCTGTTACATGGATGCTCCATAATGAGAAGACTCATTTAAAGAACTTTATTTGAATAGCCTGGAGAAAAGAAGAGAAAGGGAGGCATGATCTAAACTAAATTAAATGGTTAAATGAGGTTCAGCAGGAAGATGTTTTCCATTGAAAACAAAATACAAGAGAACACATTCTAAGATTAGTTGGTAAAAATTCTAAAAGAATGTCAAAAATCATTGATGCTTGAAACAAACTTCTGGCAGATATGGTTGCAAAAATTCTCTGAGAGTGGGACTGAACCCCTTGGCAACATTTGCTGTTTATTTAAAGAGGTAGATGCTGGAACTGCATGAAGTGGGCTTAGGACTTGAACCTACTCCATATGAAGCTGGTGTCAGTAGGGTATTACATCTGACATTGTGCTATTAGACAGGATCATGAAATAAGTTCTGAAACTCCCTGGTAAAAAAACAAAACAAACAATCAAAGTTAAAAAAAAAGTTTTACCAATTAAAAAAAGCTAAAAAATATATTTGGTATCTGCATGTCCATAAAGGTCTGAGCAATTAAAGCACGTGGCACGCTATTTATCCTGCATGTTAAACAACGTAAAAAACAAAACACACACAACAATGCAAGAATTGTTATTTATTTGGTTATGGAAAAAGAATAAAAAGTGACCAATAAGTCATATGTACTCCAAAATAGTATCCATAACACTGAAAAAGCAAGAAACCCCCCAAATAGCTCCAATGACCAAAGAAAAAAAAAGTTACATGGTGATACACAGCAAATTGACTAAGAAAAGATTTTTACTTTTGTATGTAAAGTTGATCACGTCATACTGACCCACAGAATAGAATGAAAGGGGTTTTCCCAAGACCTTTAGAAACCTTCTTACCACTTCCAACTGTGCTAAAATAGAAAATAAACCCCTACTTACCTCTCCCATCATCACCGTTCCAGCAAAGCAGAGTTCAAGTGTTCACCCTGGACCCCACTGATGACGTCACATTCAGGGATCATATGATGCTGCATGTACAGCATGTGACCACAGAGGTCGGGGATTGGCTGCAGCATCATATGATCTATGAACGTGACATTATAAGTGAGAGATTGGGTGGGGACACTGGAAAGTTGGTGATGGGAGAGGTAAGTATGGGTTAGCTTTCTATTTTAGCACAGTAGGAATGAGTAGGGAGGTTTTTAGAAGTCTCAGAAAACCTTTTACATTTGTATTGAACAGTGAAGGAAGTAAAAACAAAAGACCAAAAACAATAGCAAAAATGTGAACTATTTCTGTTTTAGTCTTAGATAAAAAAAATATAAGGGTGCTTTCACACAGCAATGACAAAATTCCAGTTGGACAGATTACCCGACCGGTATTTTGACGTTTTTTTTTTTTTTTTGCTCGTAAGGGGATGGCTTTTGTCTGTGGTCTGCGGATTCAAGCCACCTCCCTTCACATAGAACTGTTCATGTTCTGCCCGAAAATCGGGCAGAAGAATGAACATGTTCTTTGTTTTTCGTTACGCCAGTGGTGTAAAAAACTGTCCGACAGAAGATCTGTGTAGTGTGAACTACTACACGGATTTTCTATTTAAGTCTATGTAAAAGGTTGACAGTCAGATTCCAGACTGCTTTCAAATCTGTAAAACATCTGTAAATCTGACTGAAAGACAATGCTGTGGGGACGAGCCCTAAGAGATATTATAAAAGGGCATACTAGATAAACCATGTGTTCCTTTATATTATCAGATTTAGATGCTCCTAAATTATAAAGCCATTGATTCCAGGGTGCTGTACATTCAAGGGGAGTTACATACATAACAAATGTTGAACAGATACAATGGTGACGATAAATGACTACCAACTGATACAGAGGGGAAAGAGGACCCTGCCTGCGAAATCTTACAATCTACAAGGAGAGGGGGGAGAGACAGGTGAGGCGCAGACATGTTTGTGGGGTAGCACAGTGGCAGCAGGGTTATTGTAGGTTATAGGCAGTCCTGAAGAGATGGGTTTTCAGGTTACTTTTGAAGCTGGTGAAAGTGGAGGAGAGTCTGATGTGTTGGGCCAGTGAGTTCCAGAGAATGGGGGAAGCACGAGAGAAGTCTTGGAGACGGTTGTGTGAGAACTTGACACAGGGAGAGCAGAGAAGAAGGTCCTGTGAGGAGCGGAGATTGCTTGAGGGGAGGTACCTGTAGATTAAGGCAGAGATGTATGGAGGGGAGAGGTTATGGAGAGCTTTGTAGGTCAGGGTTAGTAACTTGAAATAAATTCGCTGGGCAATGGGTAGCCAGTGCAGGGATTGACAGAGGGGAGAGGCAGAGGAGTAGCGAGGAGAGAGGTGGATAAGACGGGCAGCAGATTTGAAGATGGTTTGAAGGGGAGCAAGAGTGCTGGATGGGAGGCCACAGAGAACGGTGTTGCAGTAATCTATTAGTAGCTAGCAAGCAATGCAACTAGCCATCCTTTTCACTTGCACTATGTAGACAATATGTTATACAAATCTGCAATGGAATTCTGCAACAAAGCACAATACCATGTCAATGAAAAGGGCTTTAACAAACCCCAGTTATTCACAGCATAAAAAATCTGCCACAGGTTGTAGGCACGCTGTTATTTCCAGGTCCACAGCATGTCCTATTTATCACAGAGAAGCCATGGATTTTCACCACAGATTTTATTAATTTATATAGTGCTAATATAATCCGCATTGCTATACAGAGATTATCATCATTCACATTGGTCTCTGTCCCCACTGAGGCTCACAATCTGAATTTCACATTTATCTATTAGTATGTTCTTTGGAGTGTGGCGGGAGCTGGATTAACGTTAGGAAACTCACAGAAACATGGGGAGAATGTAAAAATTCCTTACAGATGTCCTTGGTGGGATTTAAACTCAGGACCCCAGTGCAGCAAGGAAACAGTACTAACCACTGAGCGACATGCTGCCCATTGCAATGCAGTGAGTAAAATTCAAGGATAAATATGTGGATTTTGTAACATTTTTTGGCCAGTTCCACAGCATAATTTATACATGGCGTGTTGGATCCGTTTTTAGATGCGTGTTTGGATCCGTGTTTCGGACAATAAACGGACTCAAACACACATCTAACAATGTGCAGTGTATTTTACATTGCTTTCAATGTAAAACACGCATCGGTGTTCAGACAAATGATCGCCGATGCATGTTTACATGTGTCTTTGTGATACGTCTTTCAGGTCTGTTCAAAGAATTGACATGTCAGCAGGAGCCTTATTTAAAATTATACGGTGCATTTCTGTTGCAGCCAAAACGCATCCAAACACGCGCCTGCGTGTTGGATGCGTGTAGTATGCGTTTTGGATGCGATTGAAGCAGCGCTTTTGAATGCGTTGTTCGGATCCAAAACAGATCCAAAGACGGATCCAACACGCCATGTGAACATACCCTTACACTTCGTTTTTTGATCCTTTTTTGAGGCGGGTTAGGCATGTCATCTGTCACAAAAAAAGCATATAAAATAACTGAAAATCAAAAGTAGAATGCCTCTCATTGATCCATTGTTTACAATGTAAAATCAGCATTGTCGTTCAGAATACACTGATTTTACTTGAGTATTTTTGGCACATACTGTAAGCGCCTACAAAGAATTGACATGTCAATTCCTTGGGGAATTTTATACAAAGACAATAATAAAGTATAGAAGGCAGAATGTCTGGCTTAGATGTTCAACATTCTTTCCTCATAGGAATTTTTCGTCGTGTGAACTCACCTTTACAGTTCTAGCCAATTACTAGTTTGTAGCAGCACATTCAAATACCACTTAACACCCACTCCTCTATAGTTTTTTTAGCATATGCTGAATGGTTTGTCTAATACAGTATGCAGAGTTGAATGCATCAGCTTCTTTAAAGCAATCACTAGTTTCTATTAAATTACTTTTACAAAGTTCCTAGCCACCATCATACAGATCTATTAAAGTAAATCTATCACTTATATAGTCAGGCCGCAATGCTATCGACTGTAGGTCTATGTTGATATCTGATTTTAGGTTTCGTCAATGAACATTTCAGCACAATGCTAAGGTAGAGACACAGTGTATTACAGGAATAAATTGAACAATTACTTTCTCACTTTTAACTAGGAACTCTACTGCTGAGCTAATACATCAGCCATATGAGCAACTGGGGAGTAATTTATGAACAGATCAATTTGCCTTTCTGAAAAACCAGATGTCAAAGTGCTAGCAGTTCATTCTTAGTTTTAACTGAACGGCATACAAGAAATAGGGAAGAAATTGAACTCAACGGATAAAGAGTCACCTGACATTTCCAGAGAATACACTTCTAATTAATTTTGCTATATCAATTTATTTCTCTTTTGGTATGAGGAATGAGAAATGAAAATCACACATCTTCTTTTTCGGTCTTTAATGTAGATTTCTGCATTACTTGTAATATATAATTATTGGTGAGCATTGGCTTGACGTGACACATGGAATATATTTATTTTAATTAATGTGGGCAGAAGGTCTACTTGTGCCATGAATGATGAGTCCCCAGTTGAGAGGTTAAAGGACAAATGGTACAGAAAACTGATAACAATGGAATCTATTAAAGATTCTGCAGAATAGATTTCTGTCAAGTGGTTTATGCCCACTAAGCATTACATGTATTCCTTTTTATTCCCTTTAAGGATGTATTTATACAGTTTATTTTTCCATGGGAGTCTGTTTCCCTATTCCTTTTCAGAATACATGTGAAATCTATGCCATGTGAACATACCTAAACGGGTGTTTCCATGAAGGAACTTCCACATTACCAATCGGCTTACAGCTAGATACGTGCCTTCCACGTTAAGGAATGAGGGCAGCGATACTTGTAGCAGCTCTCCCCATTCATTTTTATAGGAGTTATGAATATAGCTGAGCACACTCACTCAGCTACATTAGGGACGCCCATAGAAGTGAATGGCTACAAGGACCACCAACCTCATTTTGTAACACAGTCTGCTTGTAACTAGATGTGAGCAGACCTGTAATGCAGAAGTTTCTTCTTGGTAACACCCCTTTAAGTGGGAAGAAAATGCTGCAGATTTTCCAGAGTAGAAATAATGAATAATTTCTGCTGGTGAAGCCACAGAACCAATCCACTAATATATGTGAACTTTGGTTGTGGATTTGATACTACTGATATTTAGTGTAAATTATGTAAATTGAAAAAAAAAATGAATGGTCTAAAAACCTAAATTTACAGGTTTTGTTGCTGTTCTGCGGTGTTTATTCAACCTTATCCGCAACAATTACATTTTTTTTTTTATTGTGGATTGCTTGCAGATTTCAATTTCCCCATTAAAGTCTTATGGGAAAATCCACAACAAATTGACAGGCTGCAAATTTTGGGTTTGTTCACATGGGGTGGATCTGCTGTAAATTTTGGTAAAGATTTTGGTGCAGATTTATCTGCACTAAATATGCAGATAAACATTTCCTGTGGATTTTGTTTTCTCCCATAGAAATTAATGTAGGACAATCCACAGTAAAATCTACACCAAAACCAGCAGCAGATCTGTTCCATGTGAATGTACCTTTAAGGACAGAATTTTTAAATTTTATCCACATTGCAGTGTGATTTTCTGCATTCAGATCCTCTACAAGTCTTTGTCAGAAAAGGTAGCATCAGGAGGAGGCTTAAACATTGTCTTGTTATGCAAGAGGAGGTTTAACTCTTGCATACATACTTGTAATACTGTACTCAAATGACACACTTGACTTGTCACTATCCATCTGAACAAACAATCTACTCACTCTGTCAGTGTGGGCCACAGTGCAGCCAACTTTCTTTTTTGTTACACAAGTTTGATAAATTAGGCCCATTATTTGTTCACAACTCGATTGTGTCCAATTGAACAATAATCCTCAATTTCCAAGCATTTCTTTACCTATTCCCATCTCTGTACAAACTTCCCAGGGGTGGGAGAGCAGGTACAGGCCATAACTTAGAGGCCTAGTATCCTAATGGGTTGAAGGGTGGGGAGAGGACTAACCCCCTGGAGATAATGCTACAACTATGGGCTGCTGCCCTAACAATTATATTACCAGGTAGGTAGGCAAGATCCTAGGTAGGCTGGCAAATGTGCAAGGCCCCAGGTAATTAGATAGGCCCTATTTAGGTAGGTAGACACCTGCCGCATAAGTTGGTAAGCCAGCCCCAGGTAGGTTGGTGGGTACCTAGCCATGAGTCCCCTTTAGTTTGTAGGCGGTCAGGGCCCTCCTTTAGAGGTTAGGTAGAGTCAGGGCCCTCCTTTAGAGGTTAGGTAGAGTCAGGGCCCTCCTTTAGAGGTTAGGTAGAGTCAGGGCCCTCCTTTAGAGGTTAGGTAGAGTCAGGGCCCTCCTTTAGAGGTTAGGTAGAGTCAGGGCCCTCCTTTAGAGGTTAGGTAGCGTCAGGGCCCTCCTTTAGAGGTTAGGTAGCGTCAGGGCCCTCCTTTAGAGGTTAGGTAGCGTCAGGGCCTTCCTTTAGATGTTAGGTAGCGTCAGGGCCCTCCTTTAGATGTTAGGTAGCGTCAGGGCCCTCCTTTAGATGTTAGGTAGCCTCAGGGCCCTCCTTTACATATAGGCAGCCTCAGGGCCCCCTTTACATATAGGCAGCCTCAGGGCCCCCTTTACATATAGGCAGCCTCAGGGCCCCCTTTACATCTAGGCAGCCTCAGGGCCCCCCTTTAGATATAAGTGGCAGCCTCAGGGCCCCCTTTAGATATATGTGGCAGCCTCAGGGCCCCCTTTAGATATAAGTGGCAGCCTCAGGGCCCCCTTTAGATATAAGTGACAGCCACAGGGCCCCCTTTCGATATAAGTGACAGCCACAGGGCCCCCTTTAGATATAAGTGGCAGCCTCAGGGCCCCCTTTAGATATGTGGCAGCCTCAGGGCCCCCTTTAGATATAAGTGACAGCCACAGGGCCCCCTTTAGATATAAGTGACAGCCAGGGCCCCCACAGGGCCCCAGTTAGATATAAGTGGCAGCCACAGGGCGCCCCTTTGGAGATAAGTGGCAGCCTCTGGGCCCCCTTTAGATATAAGTGGCAGCCAGGGCCCCCTTTAGATATAAGTGGCAGCCAGGGCCCCCTTTAGATATAAGTGGCAGCCAGGGCCCCCTTTAGATATAGGTGGCAGCCAGGGCCCCCTTTAGATATAGGTGGCAGCCAGGGCCCCCGTTAGATATAGGTGGCAGCCAGGGCCCCCTTTAGATATAGGTGGAAGCCAGGGCCCCCTTTAGATATAGGTGGCAGCCAGGGCCCCCTTTAGATATAGGCGGCAGCCAGGGCCCCCTTTAGATATAGGTGGCAGCCAGGGCCCCCTTTAGATATAGGTGGCAGCCAGGGCCCCCTTTAGATATAGGTGGCAGCCAGGGCCCCCTTTAGATATAAGTGGCAGCCAGGGCCCCCTTTAGATATAGGTGGCAGCCAGGGCCCCCTTTAGATATAGGTGGCAGCCAGGGCCCCCTTTAGATATAGGTGGCAGCCAGGGCCCCCTTTAGATATAGGTGGCAGCCAGGCCCCCTTTAGATATAGATGGCAGCCAGGGCCCCCTTTAGATATAGGTGGCAGCCAGGGCCCCCTTTAGATATAAGTGGCAGCCAGGGCCCACTTTAGATATAGGTGGCAGCTAGGGCCCCCTTTAGATATAGGTGGCAGCCAGGGCCCACTTTAGATATAGGTGGCAGCCAGGGCCCCCTTTAGATATAGGTGGCAGCCAGGCCCCCTTTAGATATAGGTGGCAGCCAGGGCCCCCTTTAGATATAGGTGGCAGCCAGGGCCCCCTTTAGATATAAGTGGCAGCCAGGGCCCCTTTAGATATAGGTGGCAGCCAGGGCCCCCTTTAGATATAGGTGGCAGTCAGGGCCCTCTTTAGATATAGGTGGCAGCCAGGGCCCCCTTTAGATATAGGTGGCAGCCAGGCCCCCTTTAGATATAGATGGCAGCCAGGGCCCCCTTTAGATATAGGTGGCAGTCAAAAAAACAAAACAACCACTTACCTGACTCTCGCTCCGGCTCCCACCGATCCGTGCTCCCGCGGTCTCCTACTGCGGCGCTGCATAGGCGGCGAGGTGAAGTGACGTCACTGTGCCGCCTACGTCAGCAGTAGGGGCCGGCGCCCGGCAGGCTAAAGGACTAATGCCTTCAGCCTGCCAGAGCGGTCGGCGGAGCGCAGCGCTAGTGGCGCTGTGCTCCGCTGACACCGTGCAGCCCCGGGAGCCGGGGACATTGGTCCCCAACTCCCGAGCCGGTCTCGGGGCGCTCGGGACGCAGGTCCCAGGCGTCCAGGGACCGGATGCGCGGCCGGGCCCCGGGGAGCGACGGCACTGCCTCCGGGGCCCCCAGCAACTCGGGGCCCACACTGGACGCCGGGCCCCATACGGGAGTACTGGTTGTACCCCCTGTATGGCGGCCCTGCCTGGACAGCAATGATCTTGGCCAACCTGTGTGCAGGACAACTTAAACATCTAAAGGGTCCTCTAGCTCTAGAGATTGGTGGGTAACAGTGAAAACTCAATGAACATAACATACTGTAAATCATGTAAAAGAGATTGACTGGTATCAGAAGATGCCATACATTACATTACACAATGATACTGGCTGATTTTACAATAATCTAACATACCCTTCATTTACTATGTTATCTACTGATTGTAATAGTCCACAGTTACAATAATGCTAATGGATAATTCCAATACAATTTACAGTTAAGATTTCTATGCTTTAGAGAGATTGTAATAATAAAAACCTAATCTAAAAGTATAAAACTACAAAGGTTACGTTAAAAAACCTATTGTCTATCGTGATTGATAGATTATATACTGTATACGGATGAATCATTGCTGCCATCCGTAAAGTGTTGAAATGTAAATGGTAACAGTCCACAAATCATTTGTCATGAAAGGTGTCATTCAAATAAATGTTTGAAAAATGTCGCCATACAAATGCAGTTTAGACAGAGACTTCATAGGTTAGCATATTTTACGCATCTAACTGAAACCGTTTCCACTCTTAGGGAATAATACCGGCCCTTTCGCTAAACAGAACTTGCAGCACTATAAATACTTATTTTAAGTGTGCAGGAGGTGGGTGTCTATAAGGGTGTGGCTACAGGAGGTGCAGAGGTAGCAGTCGCTACCGGGCCCTGCAGCCAGTGGGGGCCCCAAAGGCCCTTTGCGACATAAGATGACACCAGTACTAAGAATGGGATGTGGTGGTGGGAACCCCTATTTTACTTTTTGCACCAGGGCCCAGAAGATCCAAGTTACGCCTCTGGGTGTCTAGGTGTGGAATGCAAATAACTAAACATGGGTACAGTACACTTATTAGTTCTAGTGCACATTATAGCTCCAGACCTGTGTGCCTCTATTGTTACTTACCACAAATAAATCCTGTGCAGTCAGATACAATAGTCATACTCCCTGTAACAACACCAGTTGGTACAAGACTGCAGAAGTTCTTAGCTTAACTTAAAGCAGTCACCTTTCTTGGGTTGTAACAGTGGCTGCCTGTACTAAGATACTACCAGGCCTTTAGTTGAGCCAAATTGTAGCCAATCAAGAAGTTGCAGGAAATAATAATATAAAGTATGTATTAACCACAAAACCATAAAAAAATTGTCAACAATAGACAATCTAGTTCGGACAGCAAGACGGACAATGGAACAGTCCTAGATTCTAATGGCAACATATACAGATTAAATCCCGACAAACCAGAACGGACTAACTTTCCCTTATCACAAGGCATTATGGGAAAGGGGCTGAGAAGCCCACAGCGCCCTCTGTTGGTTGTAACAAATCCTCAATTTGCTTTTGACCCACCGAGTCTTGAGAAAGCAAAAAGGATTTTTTAGCCAAGCCAGTATCTCTCATCTACAGACAACGCTGTTTTGGGATTTTTGTCCCTCTTCAGTGCAGAGTAGAGAAGATACTGGCTGGCTGTGTGGGAGGCATCGGGTAGCTCAGGAAGGGAAGATCTCTCTGCACTGCACTGAAGAGGGACAAAAATCCCGAAACAGCGTTGTCTGTAGATGAGAGATACTGGCTTGGCTAAAAAATCCTTTTTGCTTTCTCAAGACTCGGTGGGTCAAAAGCAAATTGAGGATTTGTTACAACCAACAGAGGGCGCTGTGGGCTTCTTAGCCCCTTTCCCATAATGCCTTGTGATATGCAGATGCTAAGTAGAGGGCGAAAAGGCAAAACAAAAACTCTACAAGCCGTTCGTTCGGTGCTCTCCTTAAGGAGAGATCTTCCCTTCCTGAGCTACCCGATGCCTCCCACACAGCCAGCCAGTATCTTCTCTACACTGCACTGAAGAGGGACAAAAATCCCGAAACAGCGTTGTCTGTAGATGAGAGACACTGGCTTGGCTAAAAAATCCTTTTTGCTTTCTCAAGACTCGGTGGGTCAAAAGCAAATTGAGGACTTGTTACAACCAACAGAGGGCGCTGTGGGCTTCTCAGCCCCTTTCCCATAATGCCTTGTGATATGCAGATGCTAAGTAGAGGGCGAAAAGGCAAAACAAAAACTCTACAAGCCGTTCGTTCGGTGCTCTCCTTAAGGAGAGATCTTCCCTTCCTAACTTTCCCTTAATATTTTTGTAGACCAATCCCTAACGCTAACCCTAATACCAGACACCACTGACCCTCTCTGTCCCTGAAAGTATATCTAAAGATAACCTTAAGCTACAACTGTCCTGAACACAAACAGGAGGATCCATGGACCCATACACAAACCATGACTGAACACAGAAAGAAACAAACATTGAGAATAACTGGGATTGACACAAGGTACAGGACTTCCACAAACACAGGGATAAATGAACCAAGCCGATAATAACCAGTAAGACTGAACAGTAAAAAAACAGACAAGAACTTAGTTAGACTTTAGGAATTAAGTATACTGACTAAAATTGCTATAATCCTCACATACATTTTATAGAGAGGCTAACATTTGGAAACTCCCACTCAATGCACAGCATGATCAGCTGATCTGCCCTGATAGATCAGGTGTCAGGTAGTTGCTATGCCACCACCCCAGATAAAGTAATAAGAAAGAAAAGACAAAATATCAGAGAGATTAGTTTTATTTGTCACTTATTTCTTTGTAACCTGTATTTATTAGCACTGTAAGATTACAGAATCAGACTACACAGTGTTTGGATGTGCTTTGTTCAAATATATAGGTCTTCAAAAGGGTGTAGACACAACCAGATGTTATACTTTCAAAATTGATTCATTTTTTTTTATTATAGATGCATTTTATTACATTTGTATAGTGCAAGGAAAATGATTTTAAATGTGTACACACCCTTTAAGCTACAATTTTAGCTACAAAGGGTAAAATCAAGCATTTTTGCCATATACAGTTGAAACCAGAAGTTTACATTCATTATGTGTCTTTTTATATAGTGTGAGAGAGAGAATTTTAAAGCATTTTTATTACTTTCTGCAAAGCCAAAAGTTTACATACATTTCATTAGTATTTGGTAGAATTGCCCTTAAACTGTATGACTTGGGTCAAACGTTTTGGACATCCTTCCACAACTTTCTCACAATAGTTGGTAGGAATTTTGGTCCATTCCCTCTGACGGAACTGGTGTAACTGAGTCATGTTTGTAGGTTGCCTTGCTCGCATCTGCCTTTTCAGCATTGCCCATAAATTTTCAATAGAACTGAGATCAGGGCTTTGTGATGGTCACTCCAAAACATTGACTTGGTTATCCTTAAAGGGGTTTTGTCGTGAAGTGAGTTCCTTACCTCTTATCTGCTCAAGAGAGAAGATAAACAAAGCATGCTGAGTCATGGGGGAGAGGTAGGGGGGCTGAGAGAGAGCCAGGGATCATGGGCCATCTGCAATGTTTACTCAAATAATTACATTACAACCAGTGGATTCTCTATACAAAAGACACAGGCTCATTCACTGCTTTTTCTACCTAGTCCCTTGCAAGCTCCTTCATGTTCCCTTTCATCAGATAAGAAGTGAAAACACGCAAGTGCAGCCAGATTAGCTCCTGTCAGTGTCCTGTTCGTGTCTAATGTAAACTGTCAGGAAACTAAGGGGGACTGAACAATGGTGTAGCTCTCAGAGGCTTCACTTTTTGTAATCACATATATTTAGAAAAGTGATTAAATACCCATTTTGGAGGATCCCACATCAACATTACATCCTGGCAAAACCCCTTTAAGCCACTTTGTAATCAGTTTGGCAGTATGCTTCAGGTCATTTGGAAGACCCATTTCCGCTCAAGCTTTAACTTCCTGGCTAATGTCTTGAGATGTTGCTTCAGTATTGCCATATAATCTTCTTTCCTCATGATGCCATCTATTTTATGAAGTGCGCCAGTCCATACTGCAGCAAAACAACCCCACAACATGATACTGCCACCACCCTATGTTTCACAGTTGATGGTGATAGAGATGGTGTTCTTAAGCTTCCAAGCTTCTCCCTTTTTCCTCCAAATGTAACAATGGTCATTATGACCAAACAATTTACTGTAATTAATGATCTTATGTTTCACATTATTTTTACTGTATAGTATAGAAAAACTTATTCCTGAAGTCAAAAATAAGCTACAGAGGATGAATATGTTACATTCATTATGTACTTCCATTTAAAATTCTGACAGTTTCATTTTGCACTTGTATTAAATGGGTTATGTGTCTGATTTATTAACATCTTAAAGGAATTCTCGAACCACCTGTCAATGTTCTTCAATTAGAGCATATAGATGCTATTAAAACAAACAAAATGGTCTTCATTTGGTACTACATTCCCACTGCAGCTGAATAGACAAGGCTTCTGACTGTTAACTGGGGTGCTAATAGACAGGCCTGGTGAGATAACACCTTTAATGTCCCAGTTTGAATGAATATCAAGTATTTTTATGAGCTGATCTTTCCTGACCATTCACACAAGTTATAGAATGTGTGAGCAGCAACAAAACAGCTTGTTGGCAATTTCCACGTAGCAACAAGTTTTCTTTACACTAAGCAAGAACAATGAACTGAATCATGATTGAAAACATCATTAAATCTATGAATGAATGAAGGTCAAGCATTTTCCATTTTCCGATTATGCAGCCAACATTAGGGTATGTCCACACGACAAATGTCAAAATACTCATTGGATTCTGAATCCTAAAACCGCGACGTCTGACGAGTATTTTGAAGCTGTTTTGAATGTGGATTTCAGGTCTTTTTCCGCTGGATTTCCATTAATCTCTACAGAGTTTTGGATGTGGATCCTACATAGAAATGTTTGGGATGTATATTTTTGACCTGGAATACGGAATAATTATTGAACATGTTCTAAGTTTTTTGAAAAAACAGCAGTTTTGAAATCCAACCTCAAGAAAGTCTAAATCGTGGGGTCTACAACTATGAGGATGGTATTACAGTCGGAGTTTGACAGTTTTTAAAATCCTAATCCACATGGATTTCTGACTGGTAATCCTGGCAGTGTAGACAGACCCGAATGCAAAGGTGGTGCTAGATTTTATAAATTGTACACATCTGGATAGTAATGCTCTATGTTAAATGTACCTTTTATTTTGCAGAAAGCAAGACTGGCAAGAATCCGGGTGGCGAAAAGTGGAAGTGCTAATGCATTCTTACAAAGCAAGCGCAATGGAATATTAAACGAGACGCTACCGGTGAAAGTCAGTTTTTTCTAATGCTTTGTTTTTTCCATTATCAATTGTATATACAGTAATATTTGAATGTACAGAAAGGGTTTAACAGGGAATGTGATAAACCTAAAGTGTTGCATTTGACAGTGAACTGTATAATGTGTGTAAAGTGTATAGTATTATCTTTGTTGTGTGTGATACTTACACATGTTGCTCTTATATTGCAGTTTCTATGTGGTTGGAATTATGACATCGGGAAATTCCCAGTTTTGTTCACAAGGCTCCTGCTGATTAGCTAGCATTGTTAGCTTAGTAAGCCATTTATGAGTCTTTGAATGGAAGGCAGGAAGTGGTGTTACATGTTTTGGACCTTTGCAGTGACATATCATGGCTTTATTTCCATCAAATATTTTTGTTATGTGGCTCGCATTGAAAAGCCTGAGTTTTGTAACATATGAGATACATAACATACAATATACCACAAAAATGAGTACACCCCTCACATTTTTTGTAAATATTGTGTTGTATGTTTTCATGGGACAACACTGAAGGTATGACAATTTGATACAATGTAAAGTAGTCAGTACACAGCTTATCAGTGCACAGCTTGTGCAAATTTTGTATGCCCTCAAAGTAACTCAACATACAGACATCAATGTCTAAACCACTGGCAACAAAAGTGAGTACACCCCAAAGTGAAAATGGAAAAATTATGCCCAAAATGTCAATATTTTCCAGCATTGACTTTAACTCTCTTGTGCATGGAGTTCACTAGAGCTTCACAGGTTGCAGCCACTGGAATCCTCTTCCACTTCTTAATGACTTAATGACTTCTTAATGACGACATCACGATGCTGGAGAGGGGAGAGATGATTTCCCCGCCCTACGACTTACGACTAACCCTCTTCTGAGAAATTCTAAACTTCTATCAGCTCAGGAGCATCCACGTAGTCCTTTGGCTCCTAAGATCTTCCTTCTGGCCCAAACCCCTTTCAGTCAACTAGATAATATCTCTTCCCCCTAATAGTCTTCTCAACTAGGATCTCTTTTACTTCAAAAATATCATCAGTTTCAGCTTCAGGAGGCGGAGACATGGGAGAAGTGTTTGAGGACCAGAGGTTTCAGAGGCAAGACATGGAAGGAGTTTGGGATGCACATTGGTGATGGCAGGCAGAGATTTTGGCCACAGGGTTGATGCACTTGATGATTTAAAATGGCCCCAGAAAGCGTGGACCCATCTTGAGGCTGGGGATCTTCAGAAAGACATACTTTGCGGACAACCAGACTTTATCTCCTGGAGAAAAGATTGGAAGGGGGCTTAGTTTTTCATCGGCCTGTGCCTTGGTGTGTGAGGATGCCAGTTGAAGTAAATGCTGGGCTTCTTGCCAGATCGTGGTAATGTCTTGGATTGGACATCTACCGCAGGAATATCAGACGAGGCAGATAGAGGAAAAAGAGGACATGGATGTTGACCATAAACAATGAAAAATGGTGAAGCTCTTGTAAAATCCAAGTCAAGATGATTGTATGAGAACTTGGCCCAAGGAAGAAGATTGGCTCAGTTATCTTGACGAAAGTTATCAGAGACAAAATGGTGCAAGTAGTTTCCTAGGACTTTATTTAACCTTTCAACTTGCACGTTAGTTTGAGGGTGGTATGCAGAGGAAAAGTCCAACTTGACATGGTGATGGGAACAAAAGGTACGCCAGAACTTAAACATGAATTGGACCCCTCAGTCCGAGACAATATGTAGAGGAAGTCCATGCAGGCAAAAAATGTGCTGGAAAAAATGAAAGGAACGTTGGAGAGCTGTAGCTAGTTGAGGCAGAGGCACAAAATGAGACCTCTTCGAGAATCGATCTGAGACCACAGACAGTATTATTGGAGGATGGTGGTAAGTCTGTAACAAATTGCATAGCGATATGAGTCCCCCATGTTGGAGAAATAAGGAATGAACCAACGGTAGTAGTTTGCAAACCCCAAGAAGTCTGACTGGTTGTGACCATTGTAGGACAGCAATCATTTTGGCACAATCAATTTGCAGATCCTTGTCAGAGATGATTTTCTAGTTTGTTGTAGAGATGACTGCAATGCATCTTAGAACCAAGTGAACGTGGGCTTGATTATTTTCAAGATAAGATGAGAAAAATAAGAGGTCATCAAGGTCTTCCATGACACAGACACAAAGGAGGTGTCTGAAGATATATTCAACAAAGTATTAGGAGAAGGCAGGAGTGCTGCATACACCAATCAGCATCACAAGAAACTCAAAGTATCCGTCACGGGTGCAGAAGGCAGTCTTCTATTCATCACCTTCATGTATGTGAAGCAGATTACAAGCTCTCCACAAGTCAAGTTTCGTAAGGATCTTAGCGCCATGAAGATGGTGAAAGAGCTCGAAGATCAAAGGCAATGTATACTGGTTTTTGATGGTTATCTTGTTGAGACCCCAGTAGTCAATGAAGGGGCGAAGAGAATCATCTTTCTTTTCTACGAAGAAGAACCCAGGAGAGAAGGACTTGTGGATGAAGCCTTTCAGTAAATTTTCTTTAATATAGTCTCTACTTGCTTCTCACAAAAGACATGTACCAGACGAGGTGCCATAAGACAGCGGGAATGGCAGTCCCCAGTGTTTGACCTCGTTCATTTGTCAATTGAGTATGGTGCTGTAGCCAGGGAAGTCCAAGAAGAACTGCAGAGGAGGAACAAGGCAACACGGAAATACCATCGTCTATTTATTTGTCACTCAACTTGAAGTGTCAGAGGCTCGTTATGAAACTGAATGGAGTCTCTCAGGCATTCTCCATTAATGGATGAGATAAGTGACGGTTTTATCAGAGGGACCACAGCGAGACTTGGAAATCAATGAAGCATCAACAAAATTCCTAGCCAAACCAGAATCCAAGAAAGCTGTGGCTTGAAAGGAAGCACCAGATGAGAAAGTGAGTAGGACTGGCATGGTCAGATGTAAAGAGGTAGTGCTCACACCTAGGAATACCTCTTCCACAAAACCTAGGTGCAGGAGTTTCCCAGACACAACGGACAGTCCTTAAGGAAATACTCGGAAATGCCACAGTAGATGCAGAGGCTCTGCTGGTGTCAGTGGCACTTTCTTTGCTCAGTCAGGTGGGCTTTTTCCACTTGCATGGGCTCATCTTGCGAAACCATTGGTGAAAGAAGTAGAGGCCTTTGGAACACTGGAGCAAGTCAAGGAAGTCGACGAGTTCGGATGGTTTCATACTGTTGGTGGATCTATTGTATCTCTGTAAAACGGACGTCCATTCCTGTAGCTAAATGAATAAGTTCATCCAAAGAGGAAGGTAGATCTTGACCGGCCAGCATGTCTTTGACTCTTGCTGTGGGGCCTTGCCAGAATGTTGCTATGAGGGCCTCATTAATCCACATGCATTCAAATGACAGCATGCAGAATTGCACCGTGTATTCCCTGACCGTGGAATTGCCCTGTTGTAGGCGGAGCAGACAAGCTGGAGCAGAAGATGCTCATCCAGTCTTCTCAAACACATTGTGGATGGCTTCAAGGCACACATGGGGGTTTGCAGTCACTGGGTCCACTCGGTTCCAGAGGGGTGTGACCCAGACCAAGGCTTCGCCACCTTGGCTCGCCCAGAGGGGAACTGGTTCACCATTATCTCCATATGAATGGTGCACTGACTTAAGAACCCCATGCACAACTTGGGATTCCTGTTGTAACATGGTGGTAGGGAAAAACATAAGGTAGGGCCTGCTGGTGTCAGACGGGCAGCAGGAGGGTGACTCACCATGGAGATGGAGCTGGTATGGGTGGTAGTAGGAGGGCTGCAAGATTCTGCATAGCCTCCAAGAGCTAGTCGAAATGATGACTCTGGTGGGCCACTACATTCGAGATGTCCTGGAGTTCAGGCAAGGGCACTCTTGCAGGATCCATGGCCAGATTGTCATGGGCATTTGGGAAGTGCATCCGCTGGACCACAGCAAGCGGTGGTATAGACCACGTCAAGAAACGAAGTTTACGTAGCCTCCCAATTCTTTGCCAGAGCCCGTCGGTTGGACTTGTGTGGTGGGGAACTCCCAGGTCGCTACCCCTGATTTGACTTACTTTAAATGGTGGCTGGGGTGAAGCGGGGCACAGAATCGTCAGTGAAGAGCGTGGTTGGGGACAAGCAGAGAGATCAGGCCAGGCAGCAGACAACGTAGTCAATAGTAACAGGAAGAAGGTCAGGTAAGGGGTATGGGCAGGAGAACGAACAGCAACTCTCAATAATAAAGACCAACAACTGGCAAGGCATAAAGGAAGGATAAACAAGATATAGGGTTAGCATCTGGTGACTATTATATTACAGACACGCTTGCCTTTTAAACAAGTGGGCGGGTACGTCCTCACTGGCACACAGCAGAGGATTGCAGTGGAGCTGTAGCGAAGAGAGGTGAGTATCCGTGTTAGAGCAGTGACATCATGGAGGAAAAATGTCAAATTGTCATATCTTTAGTGTTGTCCCATCAAAACTTATAATACATTATTTACAAAAATGTGAGGGGTGCACTAACTTTTGTGAGATACTGTAGACAGACACAGATATGTTTATCACTGCAAAAAACTACCAACACACAATTGTCAGTTCCCTGCCTGAAGCATATTGCTTTTTAAATACTGAATACAGCATTGGAAGTGCAGGAGTGGAAAACATACCTAATTGATTTCTGAAGCAGTCATTTTGCTGTGCAGATGTGATATATATAGTATGTGTCTTGAGTAAAATGTGTTCTTATTCTGGGAATCATTAACGTTAAAGAGATAAATAAGTGAAAATGTAGCCATAAATGAAACATACTTGTTGACCCATGCTTACAGATTAGAATAATTGTACTGGGTAAATACTATCAGCAACTTTACATTGCAATAACGGTTAAAATGATTTTTGTTAAAGCAGAAATAAATTAAAAAAACATTGATAATGACTACTGAAGAATACAATTTTCCACAGGGGGCAACTTTATTATTGTTGTAGAGTTAAAATGAACCCTCACTTTTTATCATGATGTTTTTTGAGTTGTTTTAGGTTTAAAATTTTGTGCCGATTAAATTCCTAATATATCTCTACAGTAATTGGAGCTTTGTTTTTCAGATACAGAGCATTAAATAAGCTGCACAAACATACATTTAAAAGAGTGCCTGCAGCCACTTCTAGATGGAGCATGAGAGCTTATTGTAGACTCTTATCATGGAGTACAATGTCTAGCACTATGCTGTAAACTCCCAAGTTCCCCATAGTGATGGCTCCAGGCAACTGGAATGTTATCTTTTCAGTTCATGTTTATGCAGTGAAATTGTAGATTTAAAAAAAAAAAACAGAGTTCTGACCATGGTAAAGATTTTTTGCAATATTGTCCAGTATAGAATTTTGTACCTATATAGATAAAAGACAGAGTGGTGTTGAAGAGTAGATGTTTGTTTTAAAATCAGGAAAGGTCCTAAAATACTTTTCATGTACAAATGTGGACAAAATTATTGGTATTCTTCCAATAAAGATTGAAACACCCAAAATGGTCATTGGAAAAACTTGAAACTGTCAAAATAATAATAAATTTAAATTTGCTGAAAATAAACTAATGAAAGTCAGACATTGTTATTGAATTGTGGTTCAACCAACAACTTAAAAGTAATAAACTAATTATACTGGTCTGGGCAATAATTATGGTAACCTTAGAAAAAACTAAAAATAATTTGACCTTACGGACATGTTAACCCCTTAAGCACCAGGCCTGAAAAGGACTTAATGACCAGCTAAATGTTTTAGTTTTTGCATCCCTGCATTTCAACAGTCAGAACTTTTTTTATTTTTTCAATGACGCATTTGTGTGAGGACTTGTTTTATGCAGGAAAAGTTGTATTTTTGGGGAGCATAGTTTGAGTTTACATATACATTACTGCAAATTTAAAAAAAAAAAACATTTTGCAGCATGAACAGAAAAAAAGTGTTTTTTCTGCATTTGTTTTTTTAATTATTTTATACCATTTCCATTTTACACTAAAAAACTTGTATGCCTGTTTAGGGGTAAAAAATATTCACTATGCTGTTTGGTATCATGGTGTATATCACACTGAACATTGACTAGAGAAAGCTAAGGAGAGAGTTGTCTCAGGTGATTAGAAATTAAATTATAAACAAACATGTTAAAGGTAAAAGCTATAGGAACATCTTCAAATAGCTTGATATTACTACAGTTGCACATGTTATTTAGAAGTTTAACGTCCATGAAACTGTAGCCAACCTCCCTGGATTTGGCTACAAAAGAAAAATTGCTGACAAATTGAAGAGATGGATAATACAATTGGTAACCAAAGAGCCCAGAAACCTTTCAAAGAGATTAAAGGTGAACTCCAAGGTGAAGGTACATCAGTGTCATGATGGTTGCTATCTGTTGCTATTGTTGACATCCGTTGCTATCTTTGACAAAGTGTATTTAATTGAGAACAACCGTGAAAGAAACCATTGTTGAAAGCAAATCATAATAAAGCGAGACTGGAATGTGCCAAATTGAATATTGACAAGTCACAAAGCCTTTGGTAGAATCTCCTTTGGACAGATGAACCCAAACTGGAACTTTTTGGCAAGTCACATCCGCTCTATCATCAGAGACACAAAATAAAGCATACAAAGAAAAGAAAATTGTATCTACTGTGAAACATGGAGGAGGCTCAGTTAAGTTTTGGGGCTGCTTTGATGCATCTGGAACAGGGTGTCTTGAATTTGTACAGAATACGACAAAATTTCAAGGCTTAGCTTGGTCTCAGTTGCAGATCATTGGTCCTCCAACAGGATGACCCATAAGACACAGCTAAAACCATCCAACAATGGCTAAAAGCAAAGCATTGGACTATTCTGAAGTGACTTTCTATGAGCCCTGATCTAAATTTTAATGAACATCTGTGGAAGGAGCTAAAACATGCAGTCCAGAGAAGGCACCCTGAGCAGTTTGCTTATGAGGAGTGGACATAAATACACGTGGACAGTTGCAGAAAAAGTGTGTTCGCAGCCGTTGCCTCAAAAGGTTGCACAACAAATTATCAAGTTAAAGATACCATAGTTTTTTTCCAGGGCAGTTTCATTAAATTGTTTTTTTTTTTTTTTTTTTTTTGTCAACTGAACCACAATTCAAAAGCAATGTCTTATTTTCATTAGTTGATTTTCAGAAAATTTAGTTTTATTATAACTTTTGTCAATTTCAAGTTATTTCATTGACTATTTTAGGTTTTTCTATTTTTAGTGGAAGGGAACAAACAATTTTGTGTAACACATAAAGACCCTAAATATTCACATATATAGACATACAGTATAACATGTCCTTAACTCCTTAAAGATTATTAACATACATATTCGTCATGACAGGTGGTTACCTAATGCTCCCTGATGGAAGTATATGTCATACCACGCAGGGCCGTTCCTAAGCTAAATTACATTTAGGGTGGGTTGAAGAAATTTCTCCCCCACCCCCTGTAACATAATGCACCACAATGCGACACATTGCATCACCATCAACCAGAGCCAGAATATACAGAAAGATATAACACAATGTACTACGTATAAAACTAGTAAATAATAGTCATATAGTTACCAAATAACACTGCTACACAAAACCAGAATTACAGGCTATTACCACCAATGTCCTACTAAGACCACATATCACCAGCACAGTGACCGAATATCACCACACCATGAACACATATCACCACCACATAATGACTGAATAATAATCAATGCCATTACTGAATGCAAACCATTATACTACAACCAATATTACCGGCATACAGTGACCATACAGTGTTGGATACCAGTTGTACACAGGCTCTGCAGACATTTAAGTGAGTACAGTAAAGTTACATCTAGTGACTCACAGGCGACATCTCTGAAGAGTTGTTCTCTTCTTTGATGAGTTGTTCTCTTTCTCTTTTTTTTCTCCATCTGTCTCAGACCGCCATGACGTTTTCTCCCGGACACGACTCTTCACTGTAGAATTTACAAAACAAACATCTTAGACTTCTCATTTTAGCAGCACTTCTCTAGCAATTGCTATCTCTATATAAACTCCCCATCTATAGTGCCCCAAATGGTAATAATGCCCCCATTGTGCCCCAAACAGTAAAAGTTCCCCCAAACGGTCATGGGGCTCCCATCTGTGCACCAAGTTTTAGTATACCAATATAGGAAGTAGTTAAATTTCCTAAGAAAGTATGTAGGTACGCCCCCAAACTAGACAGATGGTCCTCAGTTAGATAGGAGTATGGAGCCCGTTAGGTAGGTGAACTAATAGGTCCCCTAATAGGTTAGGTAGGTATCTCAGTCCCCTTTTAAGTAGATTGGTAGTTATAGAGGAGTCCCAATAAGTAGAAAAATAGGTTCTTATTATGCAGTTATATAGGCCCCTGTAGGTAGTTATTTGCCCGTTGTAGCCAGGTAGATGCCACCTGTAGCCAGGTAGCAGCCCTCTGTAGCCTGATAGTAGCCTCCTGTAGCTAGTAAATTTCCCCCTGTAGCCAGGTAATAATCCCCCATATGTAGTTATTTGCCCCCTGTAGCCAGGTAGTAGCCCCCTGTGGGTATTTATTTGCCCCCTGTAGCAGTGTAAATGCCCCTTGTAGCCCCCTGTAGCCATGTAGATGCCCCCTGTAGCCAGGTAGCTCTCCCTTGTAGCCATGTAGATGCCCCTTGTAGCCCCCTGTAGCCAGGTAGATGCCCCCTGTAGCCAGGTAGATGCCCTCCGTGGCCAGGTAGATGCCCCCTGTTGCCATGTAGATGCTCCTTGTAGCCCCCTGTGGACAGGTAGATGCCCCCTGTAGCGAGGTAGATGCCCCCTGTAGCCAGGTAGATGCCCCCTGCATGATGAAAACCATGCATCACGCCCCCTGCAACACCAATGTGTATGTACAGTGCTCACTGAGTGCTGTACATAAAAGGGAGAAGGCAGGAAGGCAACGATCCATCCTGCTTCCTCCCAACAGCTGTGCAGAGTCAAAGGTTAGTGGCACCCCGGGCGATTGCCCGCCTGGCCCACCCATAGGAACGGCCCTGATACCACAAGTACTGCTGCTATACTTGTGGGGTTCCTGCTGGAACTGCCAGAATGGTGATGGTGATTTTAGTCCCAAGGGTTGAACATCCTAAATACCACAGTCATTAGCGAATGCAGCATCTTAGCCACTAAACAAAGGGAAGGGATACCCTCTTTGAGCCCATCACCCCCTGCCAATCTCCTAGTCTGTCATCGTAATACACTAGCCAAACCCTGCCAGAGACCGGACCTAATAGGATGCCTATTCGACATAATACACTAAAATGCTTCTGTATTGCAGTGTATTACATTAGCAATTGCATAGGATGCCTAATAGGATGCCTATTAGACATAATACACTAAAATGCTTCTGTATTACAGTGTATTACATTAGCAATTGCCACTTCTCCTGAGATTCCTAGCAAAATTGACAAGTTGGGTGATGCTGGGGAATCAGTCTCAGAAATGGCAGCCCTAGTGGACACTGCTCTTCCTAGCAGCCATAACAGCAGCCCAACTAGTAGTAGGGGGGATGGGAATGCAGGTAGGACAAGACAGTTAGTAGCTGTAAGGGATTCTATAATCAGGAAGATGGATAGAATAATTTGTCGCCAGGACCGCCTCAACTGAACGGTTTGCTGTCTCCCTGGTGCCAGGGTTCGTTATATGGTGGACCGGGTGGATAAATTACTGGGAGGGGCTGGCGATGAACCATCTGTCGTGGTTCATGTTGGAACCAATGACAGAATACATGGTAGGTGGAGGATACTAAAAAATAATTTTAAAGAACTAGGCTCAAAGCTGAAGGGAAGGACCTCCAAAGTTGTGTTCTCCGGAATACTGACGGTGCCATGCGCTACTCAGGAAAGACAGCGGGAGTTCAGGGAGTTAAATGCATGGCTGAAGCCTTGATGTAGGACAGAAACGTTTGGGTTCTTAGAGCACTGGGCTGATTTTTCATTGGGGTACAATCTGTTTTCTACAGATAAATTGCACCTGAATGGAATGGGGTCTGCTGTGCTGGGGGAAAGAATTCTAGAAGGGGTGCGGTAGTATTTAAACTAGGGATGACGAGGGAGGACAATATAGAAAATGAAGGGGTAGATAGGTTAGAGAGTGGGCAGACTATATCGGCGGGTGAGAAGTGGAGTGGAGTAGACCAGTGGATAAGGGGGGGGGGGGGTGCCACGGTCCAAGAGAAACGTCCACACTGGATACATATATAGCACTCATTTTGCGCATCTCGGAGAGTGTCGGGGGAAGGCCCGCAGCATTCTCATATCTATCCCCCTAGCAGTATCATAGACGCTTAAGTGGAGCCATCAAGGCTGTTCCAGAGGCCCTAGGGTTCCCATCAGGCCTGCCCTAGCATACCAGCCCGTGTATTTGAAAGAGGCCATCAGGTGGGCTATCTCATCAGTAGAAAAATGTGCGAGAATAAAGGGTTTCTGTGCGCAGTTCCTTGCTGTATTCCGCCTCGAGTTTGTCAGATATCAGGTATTGCATTAGATTTTCCACCAGCAGAGACATGGGGGGGGTCTGCGGTTTCAGCCAATAAAGCAGGAGGCAGCGTTTAGCGACCAGTATTGCAATGTGGGCAAGGCTGGGAAGAGGCTGCGGAGGGACAGAGGATAGCTCCCCAGAATCTGCGAGATCAGGGGGTCGTGTGTAGTGAAAGATCTGCAATTCATACATCTTGGTTAGCCTAATGTGCCAATGCTGACATACAAAATCAATGAAGGTATCCCAATAGTTCTGTGAAGAGGGGCATTCCCAAATTCCATGCCACATGGATGTGGCTGGAGCGTGATATTTGGGGCAGGTCTGCCGTCTTTCTGGGCAGTTTCGTGATGGTGGGAGGTTAAAGCCATAATATGCGTTGTGCACTACAAGTGAGTTTCCCTCCAGGTCTCACATATTACTTCCCTTCGCACCTTTCGAAGACCCTTGGTGATTTTATCCGGTAGGTCCGGGTCCCCTAACTTGTGACCCCATTTTACAAACGGAGATCCACCATCTTTGCTCCAATCCCAATCCCTCAGAATACCAGATATTTGAGAGAGTGAAAGCAGAACTGTGGCACCTCCTAAGGGAATCAAAACCATTGGGGGAGCACAACTTTACAAGGTTTCTTAGCTTAGACTTGCAGAAGGAGAGAATTTGTAATGCTGGAAATACATGGGCTGGGGGAAGAGAGAACCTGTCTCTCAACTCAGATGGGGTTAGCCACCTCTTTTCTTCTGAATGCATTAAGTGTTCAGCGCGTGTCACACCCTTTTCCTTCCACAGTCGAAACATAGGGGTAGTGCCTTTGACATCTGGTACGGTAATTTCAAGAGCTTGCATACATGTTTCCAAGTTGCGATCGTGTCTTTTAACAAAAGGGAGCACCTAACCTCTTGAGGGATCTGAGAGAGTTTAGAGTGTATTAACGCCAGGGGATGCCATGGATGCATCAATTCCCTTTCCAAATCAAAATTTGAGTATCTGCTAGTTCCCCCCCCCCACCAGTCCAGTACATGTCTGGTGAGACACGCCAGTTTATAGAACCGGATGTTGGGGAGGTTCAGACCTCCCGCGTTGACAGGGAGCATCAGCTTGGCAAGAGCTATCCGGGGTCTCTTTCCCGCCCAGATAAAACGGGAAAAAGAGGAGTGGATCCTATTTATGTCTGTGTGGCGTAGTAGTAAGGGAAGGGTTTGGAGGGGGTATAGAAGTTTTGGAAAACACACCATCTTTATTGCGTGACATCTACCTGACAGGGAGAGGAGAAGGCCCAGCCATCTAAGGAGATCATCTGAAATCTTTTTTATCATAGGGGGAAAGTTCAAGTTGTAAATGGTACTGGGGGTCCTACCAATTTTTATTCCCAGGTAAGTAATGTGAGACTTTGCAGGGGCAATCCCCAGGTTTAGGTTTTGCCAGATAGATTTCGGGAGGGGGGTTCCAAGTTCCAGTAGCTCGCTCTTGGAGGCATTAACTTTGTATCCGGAGAATCTGCCAAAATCTTCCAAGAAAGAGAAGATTCCTGGAAGATGAGTAACCGGATCAGAGAGAAATAGAAGTAAATCGTCAGCAAAAAGAGTGAGTTTAATCTGGCTCTGGCCTACTGATATACCAGAGAAGAGATCTGAATCCTCCAAGAAGCGAGCTAAGGGTTCCAAAGAAATATCAAACAGGAGGGGAGATAGGGGACATCCCTGGCGGGTGCCCTTGTAAAGAGAAAAGTGTTGCGAAAGAAAACCTGGAGTGTGCACCTGTGCAGTCGGGTTACTGTAGATAGCAGACAGCAAGTTCTTAAATCTACCTCCTATCCCCATGCGCTCAAGAACCATCCACAGCCACTCCCACTGGACATTGTCGAATGCTTTCTCAGCATCTATTGTGACCATTACAGGATGACTGGTGGGAGGAGAGGTGCCTTTCACACTCTCCAGCACTGACAGCATTTTTCTAAGGTTGTTCACTGCTGCACGACCCTTGACAAACCCTTCCTGCGCTGGGCCAATGAGGGTGGGCAAGAATATAGCCAGCCTGTCTGCCATAATCTTGGACAACAGTTTCTGGTCCGTATCTATCAGCGAAATTGGGCGGTAGGAAGACGGGAGGAGGGGTCTTTGCCCTTTTTGGGTAATACTTTTATGTAGGCGTTTTTAGATTCGGGTCAAACAACGCCCTCCTGGACTATTTGGTTGAAGTAATTGGTTAGCAGTGGGGTTAGGGGTTCAATAAGTATTTTATAAATATCTCCAGACAAGCCGTCAGAGCCTGGAACTTTCCCCGCAGATAGTTGGCGAATGGCTAATTGTACTTCTTGTGTAGTGATCTCAGCATTAAGATCTTCCAGCTGTTCAGTGGACAGTCTAGGGAGAGGAATGGAGTTCAGGAAATTCCTGCCATTTACGGATTCCTCACTTTCTGGGCTCACTCCCTGGGAGTATAGCTGTTCACAGTCATTGATTTTATAGGGGTCTGAAGTGATCTGGCCTCCCGGGGTGCGAATCGACGGAATGTGGGATGGGGAATAACTGTCCTGAAGTAATCTAGATAATAGTTTACCTGCTTTATTCCCGTGGCGAAATAGGGTAGATTTCGGGTGAGAATCTCTGCACCCTTCTCTCCGTTAGCCAAAGTTCGAAGGCTCATTGGCCTTTTCCCCAAAATCCCTCCTGGCCTCCTCCAAGCAGTCTGAGAGGAATTTAGCGTAAGAACACCTCACCCGCTCAGAAGCGATCTCATATTCCTCATTCAGCTTACGTCTGTAATTGGAAGTGTGAGTTTAAAACCCCTAACCCTAAAAACAGATTTGGCCGTGCCCAATATAGTGAATGTCCTAGAATTTTTGGCATTGGCCCGAAAACCCCCGCCCCCAAAACCCACGCAAAAGATAGCAAACTGCTCGGTTTTTGGCCATGTGGAGGGGAACCGCCAGATGTTTTCAGATCCTTTTGGAATAACTTCAGCTATCTCGGTCCCCACGGGAATGATCGAGTTACTAGGTCAAGAATCTCCAAGGAACCCAATCTCCTCTAAGTTTTGGGGGGAAAACGGGCATAGTCCAGTCAAACCCGAATTTTGTGAGGGAGGGAAGGAAAATTCCCTACTGTCAGGGTGGAGTTTCCAAACCCTCCCTCAGTCCTGGTTATTTAAAAAAATGCTGTAGGGTCCCCACCAGGCCTCCTAGTTTAATTTATTAGGAACAACCCAGTCTCTTTTCTGTCTGGGAATTTCTCCCCAGTATGTTCATTCACCCCCCCATGATCACGATGGCCCGAGAGTCCCTCTGGATCTTTGCTGCAAGGGCACGAAAAAAAAGGGTTTCTCTGGGTATTAGGGGTAAAAATTAAAAAAAGTGACCGGTCGCCATTATGACAGTCTTTTAAATGGGCCATCGGCCCGCTTGGTCCGATTATGTGAGACCCGTTGATAGGGAAAGTTTTTGTGCCAAGGTAAGGACTCCTTTTCCGTTACCAAAGGAGAACCCAAAAATTGTCCGACCCACAACTCTGCATCCTAAAAAGTCTTCATGAGACAAGTGTGTCTCCTGAAGCGAACAAATTTTGGGGGGCTTTTTTCAGGGGTCCAAGACCCTGATGCCTTTTTTTAAAGGGGGCAGAACCCTTTCACGTTCCACTGCGTTCTCTGGCCCAAAAAAAGGTGAGAGGAGGAAGGGGTGTAGAGTATCTGTTGGGGAAAAAGGAACCGTATAGGGTAGTGGTGCTTGAGGGACTAGACTCGACCAAGTAATTTAGAAATAGAACTAGAGAAAAAGAAGCTAAAAGTTAGATGAAATTTGAAAAAAAAACAAATCAAAAAAACCCAGAGAGCAGGAACGGTCACTGCTTCTTTTTGCGTGAAAGGATTCACTTTTTTTGCCACGGGGGTTAGGGGTGAAAATTTAAAAAAATTGATTTTTTTTCCCGCAATCCCTTGCAGAGAAAATTAGTAATGGTGTAGATCTCAAGGAATTAATATTAAAACCCATGGAAATAAGACATTTAAATAAAAGGAGCAAAAACCCCGAATCAAAAGATGAAAACATTAATCCGAGCAAAACAGAAAGGGGTAAGCACCCGTACTTGTATAAAACCCAAGAAAATGGTAATGATTTAAAGTTAAAAAAGGGAAACGAAGGAGGGAGGGGGGGGAGGTTGGGCCACTGGCGCAGCCTTGTCAAGTTACGGTCCCCCAAAAAAGTTTGTTGTCCCCCAAAGGTCCGGACGAAAGTTAAAGTCGGGGAGGGGGGGGGTTGGAAAAGCGGGGGGAACTTGAAGATCTCGGCCCCAAGGAAAGGAGAGGCCGGGGGGGACGATGAAGACCTTTGGGCCCACAGTCGAAGGTGATTCCCGAGGAGGGAAGGTTTCTTCTGTCTCTCGGGGAGTGAAGTATTCGGAGGGGTCGGGAAAGAATTACTTTCAAGGTGGCCAGGAAAGGGGTTTGGAAAAGTTTTTTGAGAATAAAAAAGGAAAAGGTTTACTGAAGGCTCCCCTCTCCCTGAGACCCCCAAAAGGAAAGCCCTCAAATATTGGTTTTTTGCCCTTCGGGAGGGGGGGCTTTGTTTGTGATAAGCTTTGAGAATTTCTTGTTTCATTATAGTCCCAATACTGATGATGCCCGGGGCGCGGTTTTTTTGCAGCGTCTTCTACCCTTTTTCCGAAGGGGGTTTGGACCAATGCGGTGCGTTTTTCCCCCCTGCAGTAGGTTTATTCCCCGAGCTGCGGTGACCCGATTGGAGAGGTCTTGTAGTCCCATTTTTTGATAGTTTGGAGACCACGACCCCGGGGGTTGCTCCTACGGAGCGATTTCAAAGGTCCTTTGCGTTTATAGAGAGTGTCTTGGAATGAAGATAAATTGCGGTGCGCAGGGCATTTTTGGTTCTAGTTTAGAACCTTGTGTTCTGCCTCCACCCTT
The DNA here is from genome assembly GCA_025379985.1 of Phyllomedusa bahiana. Lineage (NCBI taxonomy): Eukaryota > Metazoa > Chordata > Amphibia > Anura > Hylidae > Phyllomedusa > Phyllomedusa bahiana. The sequence goes on along the minus strand of JAODAL010013720.1, from coordinate 6,178 downwards.
TTGTCATGGTGAAAATCAGGGTGGCTCGAGAACCCGCAAAGGGGTTCAATGGCAGCTTTGGGTTCAGGAGCTTTTTGGCAGGCACCTCAAAGGGGTTTAGCTTTGTTTTCAGGAAGGGAGCAGTTTGGGCTCCTGAAGCAGGAGCACTTGAGAGCGCAGGCATGCCTTCCATGGGCCCAGAGAGGGGAGCGCTGAGTGCGCAGTGCTCAGCAGGCGCCTCACGCCGGGCCGCCATGTTGGGATCCCCATGAGGCGTGCGGGCAGGCAGGGGGAATGCGTCCTTTTGGCCACTTCTAAGGACGTACCTGTCCATCCACCCGTCAGCGGAGAGAGGGTGAGATGTAGCCCGATCTGCAAGGGCTGATTGGCGCCGCCGGGGCGACTATGAGAGGAGCTGCGGAAGGAGATTAGCGGAGAGCCGTGGGCGCTCACCTCCTCATGGCAGCGCCAGAACCAGAAGTCGATCTGGTCATTTCTAACAAAGCAAAACTTGTTGGAGGGGTCACGGTTTCTGAAAATCCAGGTAACAGTGACCACAATATAATTCATTTTAGCGTAAACTGGAAAAAAGAAAAACAGAGCGGGAGGGCAAAAACATTTAATTTTAAAAGTGCCAATTTTGCCTTATTGAGGGACGCAATACAGAACACAGACTGGGAGCAGTTATTAGCAAATAGTGATGTAGAAGCCAAATGGGAGAGCTTTAAATATACTTTGGGGAAATTTATTGCAAAATATATTCCTATTGGTAACAAGTAAGGCGCCCTAAAACTTAAACCAACATGGCTTAACTTTGTTAAGAGGGCAATAAACAATTAAAAAGGGCATTTAAAAAATATAAGTTAGAGGGGTCGGCATCAGCCTTTGAAAAATTAAGAGAGCTTAATAAAACCTGGAAAAAAGTGATAAAAGCAGCTAAAATTCAAAATGAAAGGCAGGTGGCCAAGGACAGGAAAATTAACCCTAAGAAATTCTTCAAGCATATAAATGCCAAAAAGCTGAAGTCAGATCAAGTAGAATTTTTAAAAAACCCTTTGTGATGGGGTATGGTCGCTGGGGACCAGGAGAAGGCAGAGGTATAAATAGGTTCTTCAGTCAGTATATCTAAGCATGAGAAGTAGTTGATGGGGGGGGGCCCAAAGTGCAGATGTAGGTGGTGCCAGTACTGTTAATACATCATCTGCTATAATTAATTGGCTCAGTGTAAAAAAAGTGAAAGTCAAGTTAAATAATGAAGTGAAAAAGGCTCCAGGCCCTGATGGATACACCCAAGAGTTTTTTAAAGAGTCAACTCGGTTATTCTGTGCCCCTGTACATGATATTTAGAGTTTCCCCTGGTGATGGTATAGTGCCAGGAGACTGTGGCAGGGCAAATGTGGTTCCCATCTTCAAAAAAGGCTCCAAGTCTTGCCCAGGTGATTATAGACCAGTAAGCTTAACATCTGTTGTGGTAAAAATGTTTGAGGGGCTCATAAGGGACTATATACAGGAATATGTGGACAAATGCAATATTATTAGTTATTGCCAGCATGGACAGAAGGACAGAGCTTTCAGCCCCAATTGATCTGTTTTTATGAGAGGTGAGTAAAAGTCTGGATAGCGGGGCAGCTGTGGATATTGTGTTTTTAGACTTTGCAAAGGTGTTTGACACTGTCCCGCATAAGCGTTTGTTAGGTAAATTAGAATCCATTGGGTTAGAGATAACAGTGTGTAATTGGATTAAAAACTGTCTGTTGGATTGTACTCAGAGAGTTGTGGTAAAAAGACTCCCACTCTGAGTGGTCCGGCTGTGAGTGGTGTGCCCAGGGCTCAGTATTGGGTCCTTTTTATTTAATGTATTTATTAACGATATAGTGGAAGGGTCAATTTGCACGGTTTTAATTTTTGCAGTGACACCAAGCTATGCAGGGTAGGCAATCTATCGAAGATGCTCATAATTGCAAGCAGACCTGGACACATGAGTGCTTGGGATCACTTGGGCGAATGAGGTTCAATGGTGATAAATGTAAGGTTCTGCATCTGGGTAGAAATAATCTACAGGAATCATATGTCCTAGGGGGAGAAAAACTTGGAGAATCGCGTGTTGAGAAAGATCTGGGAGAGTTTTTGTAGATCATAAATACAGAAACAGCATTTCAGTGTTTAATCAGCTGCTCTAAGGCAAGTGAGATATTGGCGTGTATTAAAAGAGACATGGACTCGTGGGATAAGGATGTAATTCTACCGCTGTACAAAGCATTGGTGTGACCTCACTTAGAAGATGCTGTTCAGTTCTGGGCCCCAGTTTATAGAAGAGATGTAATGGAGCTAGAGAGAGTACAAAGACGATCAACAAAACTTATAAGGGGAATGGAGCATCTTAGTTATGAGGAGAGGTTAGTAGAACTTAACTTATTTAGTCTTGAGAAAAGACGGCTTCGGGGGGACATGATTAATTTATTTAAAAATTAAATGGTCCCTACAAAAAGTATGGGGAAAAATTATTTCAAGTGAAGCCCCCTCAAAGGACAAGGGGACATTCCCTTCGACTAGAGAAAAAAAAGATTAAATCTCCAGAGGAAAAGGGCGTTTTTCACTGTAAGAACTGTGAATCTGTGGAATAGCCTGCCTGAGGAGTTGGTCACAGCAGGAACTGTAGAGAGTTTCAAGAAAGGCTTAGATACTGTACCTATCTGGAAATAAAGAATATTAATGCATACGTGCTATGTAAAATTCTGGATCCTGGCTGGTGGAGACTCTGGGGTCAGAGATATGGTCTCCAATGGAGCAGATTGGTTCTTGCCTTGTGGGTTTCAGGGCATTAACCAGTGTTGAGGCTGAGCTTGAACTCCTTGTCTCTCTCCCTTTACCCACATTTTCCCCACCCTCGGTTGAACTTGATGGACACGTGTCTTTTTTCAACCATACTAACTATGTAACTATGTAACTATAGTCAAGTCCTTTCGTAGGAGTGAAAAAGTAAGTGTAAAAAGATGTTTTAAAAATGGAGCTGAAAGTACTACCTGCCAAAACTACTGCAATTCATCCCACAGAATATAAGCCCTTTCACAGTGCTGTCAGCAGAAAAATAATATGTCTCGGGGTCAGAAGGTGACAAAAAACAATTTTTTTTGTCATTTACTCCTTATGGTGAATATAAGCCCCCCCTTAAAAATAACACAAAAAAATGGAGTATTGCTGTTTTTTTCTTAATCACCCCACAAAAAAATGTATGTACCAATATAAACAGTAATTAAAAAATGACAACTCTCCCCAGGTTAAAACAAACAAAATTAAAAGTTGCAGGTCTTGGGATGTTATAATGGAAAAAAGAAGAAATGTGATGTGTCCTAACGGCCCCAAATAGCTGCATGCTTAAAGGGTTAAAGCAGTGTATGATAGTCATTATAATTTTCTGAAAACATCTCTGTAAAGGCTTACTAGCCTTGTAATTACTGGATAGATTTGGCCGTTATCACCACTATGCTAAATTGTTCAATACCCCTTTTTATGTTTTGGAAATCATGATTATTATTTAATGCTATCATGCAGAAAATTGGATCATTTCTCATGTATGCTTGTATTGGTGTTTTTTGTGTGAGGACGTGAGTTATTTGAAAAATCATACCAATTTGTGATATCCAGATTAAGGTACAGCAATTAAAACTGTACAAACAGAAGAGGTAAAGCGAAAATGGAAATAGCCAAGATATTTTTTTCTATACTTGTTGGCACCTACGTATCCACATATCTACATATATATGTGACACCCAAAGCTGATTTGCTGCTTTTTAAATGTCTTCTAATGTCTCCAAATTATATTCCAGAGATGTGTGGGAGTGTGCAGACCGATTTTTAATAAGTTTTTTTCATTAAATTATACAGCTTGAATTGTCCACATTAAGTTTATTTCTACCAACTCCAGTAAAAGCTGTGATACAAAACTAACTATAGCAATTGACAGACAGCAGAAAAAAGGTGCCGGGAAACCACTTATTCTTTGCCTACCTGTTATACCAGCCCTGACCCTGACACTTCGGTGCTGACACTCAGGTGCAGACTGGAGATGGATATGTAGAATACAATCCACTGCACACCTTAATGCATGTGTCGTGAAGATAAAGATTCTTTTATTTGTACACAGTGTGGTGACACATGGTGAATAACATGGCTCTTCAAATAACGGGTCTACATAGCAAAAAGTAGCTAGGCACATAAACTCAGATATAGTTCCTCAGATAATGTCAACAGAATGTTGCAGTGTAAGTCTTTATCAAGCATAATCTGAGGACACTCTCCTATTTGCCTACTACCAAGCCTCCCCTTCATTTTACTGAGATTAAACTTGATAAAAGCATACGACGAAACGTTGTGTTTACATTTCCTGAAAAAAACTGAGTTTATGTGCCTAGCTCCTTTTTACTCTATAGATGCGTTACTTGGAGAGCAAGGTTATCACTAAGTATCACCACACTGTGTGCAAATAAAAGGATCTTTATCTTCACAACAAGGTGTGTCGTGGATTGCATTCCATATGTCATTGACCTCTAGTCCTTCAACACAAGCACCCACAACAATACAGGTGTGCAGTGCCATCTGCTACTTACCAACTGGAGATGGAGGCTGAATTTTTAAGTCCTTCTTAAATGGACATAAGCTGCAGGTGGAGAGAGTTGAAAACACAAACACAAGGCCATACTTACAGTTCAGTGGCTGGACAATAGACTAAACCCAGTAGGAAGCAATATAAGTCTCAATGTTACTTGGGAGAGATATAATCGATGCAGATAATTAATGAGCAGCAGCTCAGACACGCATCTAATAGGAGGGCAACTTAATAATAAAAAACTGCACATTGGATAAGTACCAGTTCACACCAGCATGCAGTGAAGCCACAATATTATACAAGGGAAGACTGCGCACATGCAAATATACTGGTAAGGCAACCACTCACATGCCTACTATGCATGATGGGGGTGGTTACTAGTATTATAATTGAATATAGATAAGGCGATACAAAGGGTGCCAATTACACAATTACGTGTGATGCACCATGCTGAATTACAACCTATGACACCTCTAATATTTGATTGGACGGGCTGTTCAACACAAGATATTGACACCTTCTGCTCCCCAGTATTTAAAGGGGTTGTCTCACTACATCGGTTCATCTTACCTCAGTCCTGTTTTCTCAGTTTAATTTTTGAATTCCGGGGCGTGTTTACTGGTTACTACTGACCTGCAGTGACGAGCTGCTGAGGACACCAGGTCTGTAACTATAGCTACCAGTGCTGGCAGCCTATCAGGAGAGATCAAACAGGTCTGTAGCTCTAGCGATCTGAGGAGCTGATTCAGCCCACACAAGAGGGGATATCTAGGAATATTTAGGACACTGTTAATGGACACATATTGCAAAGGGACTTGTTTTTGCAAGATCTTTAACATAAGAAGTAATCCTTGTAGTGAGATGACCGGAAAAATATCAAATATGAGGTATTAGGTGATACAGTATATTCACAAGCTTGCAACCCATGCCAAGGGTCCTTCTTTTCTTACTCAAAAACACAAACACAAGACCATACTTATAGCTCAATAGCTGGGTAAAAGAATAAGTCCAGTATGAGGCAATATAAGACCCAGTGCTACTTGGGAGAGATATAACAGGTGCAGATAACTAATGGTGGAGAGAGTTGACCACAATGGCTAACCTTTGCTTTGTTGGATAAACGGGAGAGACTGAGCAAGATGGGGTAATGCAGTAAACCACCTGGCTAAAAAGGCATAGAAGGCAGGACCTCACTGATTCAAATTGTACCGCATCCCGCCACTGGCCAGCACACAGCATGGCACGGACCGAGAGAGGAGGGACCAGCTTTGGTTACAACACAGCAGGAGATGTAAGTAGAAAAAGCATTTATGGGAAGAAGCTGTTACCGGGTGCGGGCCCCCCTCTCAGCAGTGCCCCCACCTCCCCAAAGCTCTGTAGCTGGTGGGGGCACCGGGCCTTCGGTGGGGGGGGCCCCCACCTCTCCCCAGGTCTGTAACCCGTGGGGGCCCCCAGTCTTGTATGGGGGGCCCCCTCCTCCCCACAGCAGTGTGTGTGTGTGTATGGGGAGCCCCGTCACGCACACAAGACTGTGGGGAGGAGGAGGCCTCCCCCACACAATGCTGTGGGAGGACTAGGGCCCCCACCCGAGGC
>JAODAL010013719.1:0-90188 GCA_025379985.1 Phyllomedusa bahiana | reverse complement strand
TAAGATCTCGGAGCTAAGTTGCAGGCAGGAGGAGAGAGCCCCTCCTGCCTGCTTCAGGCTTACCAGCTGGCTCCGGGACCTGAAAATCACTTCCCGGAGCCGTCTGTGACGTCACGATGCCCACAATGCATTGTGGGCATCGTGACTGACAGTTGTCATGGCAACCAGTACACAGTAGTAATACTGTGTACTGGCCTGCCTTCTAACAGCAATCTTCAGAAGATCTGAAGAATGCTGTTATAAATCCCCGCTGGGGAAAAGTAAACAAAAAACAGTCAAAAAGTGAAAAAAACTAAAAAAAAAAGTGAACAAAAGTAAAACACACACACACAAAATAAAATAAAAACACGTATACCGCCCTTTTCCCCTGTGCGCCCAAAATGCACAGTACACCCCTAGATGAGATCCCTGAGGGGTATTGAATTCAAAATGGGGTGACTTCTGGAAGGTTTCACCTGTTCTGGTACTTTGGGGGCTATGCAAATGCGACATGGCCCCACCAAAATCTGCATTCCAAAAGCCAAATAGTGCTCCCTCCCTTTTTCCCCCCTACCAGGGCGCCCAAACAGCAGTTTACACCCACATGTAGGGTATTGCCGAACTTGGAAGAAATTGCGTGACAGAATTTTGGGTGCATTTTTTCCAGGATTCCTTGTAAAAATGAAACACTTTCAGCAAAAATTTCAGTTTGTTGGAAAAAAATTAAATTTTTAGCTTAACAGTAAAAAAAAATTGTGAAACACCTGTGGGGTCGATATACTCACTGCATCCCTGGATATATTCCTTAAGGGGTGTAGTTTCCAATATGGCGTCTTTTTAGGGGTGTTTATTAAGTTTTAGCACCTTATGGTGTCTTCATACCTGAAATGGTGCCTACTCTGGGGCTTGTGGTTGAGCTAAATCGCGCACTAGGCCCACATATGGGATATCTCTGAAAACGGCACAATCTGGGGAATCAATATCAAGTTGCATTTCGCTGATCACATCTACTGTGTTTTTTGTTAAAAATGGATAAAATTTAAAATCTGCAAAAAAACAGTGAAATTTTGAAATTTCACCTTCACTTTGCCTTAATTTCTGTGAAACACCTAATTGGTTAATAAACTTCCTAAATGCTGTTTTTAATACTTTAAGAGGTCGTTTCTTATATGAAGTCATTTACGGGGGTATCTAACATACAGGCCAATCAAAATCACTTTAGAACTGGACTGGTCCCTAAAAAAAATGTACATTGCAAATGTTCTTGGATCCACTGGACCACTGTAAGCGATGGTGTTAGCCACGCCAGGGAGCAGAATCTAAGTAGGTTCCGGTTTTCACAAGAGTCCGTCGCAAAGCGGGATGGACTTGCTGCGGCGGGAGTCTACCAAGTCGCTACCCCTGACGTGACTTGCTTGCAGTGGCAGCCGAGGTATAGCGTGGTACAGAATCGTCAGGCAGGCTCGTAGTCGGGAAAAGGCAATAAGGTCAGGACAGGCAGCAAGGTCGAGGGACGGAGGCAGGAAGGTACGGTACACAGTAATCAGGACGAGACTCAAAGAACGCTTTCTCAGTAGGCGGTAAGGCACTAAAGATCCGGCAGGGTAAAACAGGAAGAGGCAGACTTAAATAGGGGCAGCGACCGGCAATAACGAATTACCGGTGTGCTGGCCCTTTAAATATAACACTGCCGGCGCGCCCTAGGGAGCGGGGCCATGCGTGCCGCGGGACAGAGACTACAGCAGAGCGTAGCTGGGTAAGTGTACAGGGGGACAGGCAGGGGAATGAGCACACCCATGACCTGACATGCGGTTCGCGGCACCGCTCGGCAGCGGGGCACAGATGCGCCTGCGACCTGGGATGAGGGTCGCAGGGGCATCCGTGTCAGTACCCCCCCCCCCCTCCTTTGTCTTCCCTCTCTTTCTGGCCTGAAGGAACTTCCGGATTACATTATAGTCCAGAATATTGTCCTCTGGCTTCCAGGACCTCGCTTCCCTCTAATCCCAAAAAACAAAAACAAAAATGGGAACAGCATAGAAATTCCACATAAGACCATAAAAAGGTCAATAAAAATGCAAAGTCCGTCCCAAGGCGAGCAAAGCCTCAAACTCACCACCGTTTGGATACAAAAAGATGGTTTGGACGACAAGCATAGTAAAAAGCAGGAATCAGCTTCATTTCCCGAGTGAGAGACACATACAACGTTTCGGCCTGTCAGTGCATGGCCTTTTTCAAGCAGCATAAAATACAGAGTGTAAAACCAGGTGTATTTAAGGGGTATCAGACCCTCCTCAAACACATAACATCCAATCAAGGGACAAGCATTAATAAACATTTAACAAACACATGTGCAAGTGGATATTCATAGGTCAATACAATGGGTGGACATAAAACATCACCTCTTATAACTCACTACCCAATGCCTGGGGAACTCAAGACATCAGATGCATACATCCGCACCTAATACATTGCGGCGTCCTCTAATCTATATTGCGCATATCCGGAAATCCCGCGCATCGGCGCTGGGAATCCGGAAGCACCAAGCACTACGGCTTCAAAGGTAACTACTGCGCATGTCTAAGGACAAGTCATCGTTCTAAATAGCGCTACAAGTACGATAACCAATGTGTGAAATGCTGAAGAATAAATAAATGATTGAGCATAATGCCTCTAGACTCTGATCCACATTTTTATGTTATTCTACTAGGCCCAAACAGGGATAAAAAAAAAAAAAAAAGCTGAGAGACTCAGCAAAAGCTAAAGCCATTCAGCATCACTCCTCAAAACAGGCCATAATCAACAGTGGTCAGTCACAGTCTATAGAAATATACAGAAACATATATAGGTAATCTGTATCATTTTATTATATTGACAATTCAGCATTCAACACATAAACAAAAATAATAATAATAATAAAAAATATATCTTTATTATACAAAACCAATTAAAAAAATGCTTTCTTTTCTTTTTTGCGTTGCATCCGATATCTGAGGCCCCCAAGCAATATCACCTAAAAAAGATAAAAAAATGCATAAATACACCATAAAAACAATAATTCATGCTAAAGAAAAAAGATGATGAGCAAATAACAATAACAGAATAATAATACATTAAATCTTAAATTCAATATTAAGGCCAGAAGGTTGCAAAGTTTGTAATTCAAAATTCACCTACTCTCCTTCTTCCTTAAAAGCATCTCACGGTCACCCCCACGTCGTAGTTGAGGAACGGAATCAATAACCCTAAATCTTAGCTGTGACACCGAATGTCTCAATTCCACAAAATGTTTTGCTACGGGAACATCCATCAACCTCTTCCTAATCGTACTTTTATGTTAATTAATCCTTTGACGGATTTCCATCGTCGTCTCCCCAACATACATCAAGCCACAAGGGCAAGTAATCACATATATCACATAACTGGAACGACATGTATAGCGCTCCATAATGTGATAAATCTTGCCACTGTGGGGATGAGTAAATGAATCACCTTTAATCATATTGTTGCAGTTGCAACAATTGAGGCAAGGGAAATTACCTTTATTGGCAGATGTTAGAAAAGTTTGTACCAAACCCTTTTTCTTTGGACCAAAATCAGGACGTACCAGATTATCCCCTAGATTTTTATTACGTTTATACGCCATCATTGGGACCTTTTGAAACTCAGGATTCTGTGGAAAATGGTCACGTAGCATTCTCCAATCTTCACGTAGAATGTCTGCAATATTATGACTACAGTCACTAATCCTTGATACAAATGACATTCTATCACCAGTCAACTTGGTCTTCTTAGTCTTACTGACGAGCAAGTCATCCCTATTGATAGTATCTAATCTCTTAACTTGTTGTTGTAATAATTTTTTGGGGCAACCTCTAGAGATATATTTTCGACCCTCTCCTCCAAAATATCCTGATCAGACACAATCGTTTTAACTCTAAGTAACTGGCTCCACGGTAGGGAGTACTTCATATGTCTAGGGTGATAGCTATCATGCTTAAGGAGATTGTTCCTATCTGTTGTCTTCACGAATAAATCAGTTTTAATACCATCATTTTCAAGAATAACCAAAGTGTCAAGAAATTGTAACTTATGGGTAGACATCACTTTGGTAAATGTGATGGAAGACTCACATGTATTCAAATAATCAAAAAAAGCCTCCAAAGTTGTCTCAGTATCTAACCAAATCAGAAAGACATCATCGATGTAGCCCAACCAACAAAGGATGTGCTCCCAAAAATTAGAGTGATAGACCTACTTCCTCTCAAAATTGGCCATGTAGATGTTAGCATATGTGGGGGCCACATTGGACCCCATAGCTGTGCCTCTCTTTTGTAAAAAGAAATCATCCCCAAAGAGGAAATAATTCCTCCTAAGGATGATCCCTAAGAGATCAAGCACAAAACGTGAGCACTCCGGAGCGCATCCCCTGTTGGTAAGCGCCACATCGACTGCCTCAATACCAGCCTCATGTTCGATCGAGGTGTACAAAGACACCACATCAAACGAAACAAGGATACAATTCTCTGGTATCCTTAAATTATTCAACTTCAACAGGAAATCCGATGTGTTCCTAACGTAGGAGGGCGCTGTGGTTGCCAAATCACGCAAGAATCTATCTAAAAAAATAGAGATAGTGTTAAAGATGGAGCCTCTACCGGACACTATAGGACGTCCAGGGGGGTTCTCTAGGTTTTTGTGAATTTTTGGCAACAGATACAGTACCGGTGTGATGGGGGAACCAACCTTCAAATAGTCGCCTAATTTGGCATCTATAATGCATGAACATAAGGCCTCATCAATAATGTTATTAATTTCCCTCATGATGTCAAATTTAGGATCCCTATCAAGTTTGACATAAACATCCTGATCTCCTAACTGCCTTCACCTCTGCCTCTATTTACAAGTGTCCATAACAACCACAGCGCCCCCCTTGTCAGCTGATTTTATCACGATATTACCATCATTCATTAGCTCCTTCAATGCTTTAGATTCCTGTAAAGATAAATTCTTTTGATGTCCAACTGAAAAAATCTTCCTCAACTCATCCACTTTCCTATTGACAGTTGCTATGTATGCCTCAACCATATGATTATTGCGGGGTGGTTGGAAACCACTCTTCATAATCAAATCATAATCCTTAAACCGCAATAAACCACCTGCAGATGTTTCAATAGCATTAGTCATACATTCCGTGCTAAAATAGACTTTAAGACGACCAAACACCAGGAAAAACAAGAGGAAATGAACCTTGTGGTGAATATTTCTTCAAAATCTCTGACTGACATAGAGCTTAAAGTCTTGAATCGTGGTTTGTCTTTTATACCAAATACTAATATTGATTGGTTTCAATTAGAATGTGATTTACAACATTTTTTCAGGAAGATATGTCTTAAAGCCTATTTTAGCCTATATATGTTTCTGTATATTTCTATAGACTGTGACTGACCACTGTTGATTATGGCCCGTTTTGAGGAGTGATGCTGAATGGCTTTAGCTTTTGCTCTCAGCTTTTTTTTTATTTTTTCTCCCTGTTTGGGCCTAGTAGAATAACATAAAAATGTGGATCAGAGTCTAGAGGCATTATGCTCAATCATTTATTTATTCTTCAGCATTTCACACATTGGTTATCGTACTTGTAGCACTATTAAGAACGATGACTTGTCCTTAGACATGCGCAGTAGTTACCTTTGAAGCCGTAGTGCTTGACGCTTCCGGATTCCCTCAGCGCCGATGCGCGGATTTCCGGATATGCGCAATATAGATTAGAGGACGCCGCGATGTATTAGGTGCGGTATGTATGCATCTGATGTCTTGAGTTCCCCAGGCATTGGGATAGTGAGTTATAAGAGGTGATGTTTTATGTCCATCATTGTATTGACCTATGAATATCCACTTGCGCATGTGTTTGTTAAATGTTTATTAATGCTTGTCACTTGATTGGATGTTACGTGATTGAGGAGGGTCTGATATCCCCTTAAATACACTTGGATTACACTCTGTATTTTATGCTGCTTGAAAAAGGCCATGCACTGACAGGCTGAAACGTTGTGATGGTGTCTCTCACTCTGGAATAAAGCTGATTCCTGCTTTTACTATGCTGTCGTCCAAACCATCTTTTTGGTTCCCTCTAATCGTCTTCATGGCCAAGACCTCTCTTATGGTAAAGATGTTGGTGGCACTGCTACAGCAGTCAGAGGAGCAGCTTTCCGGGAGAAGCAATTCAGGACCACCGGCTTTAAGAGGGAGGCGTGCAAGGAGTTCGGGACACGCATCGTGGGGGGAAGCCAAAGCCTGTAGGCCACTGGGTTGATGCGCTTGAGAACCTCGAATAGTCCTTAGAACCGGGGTCCCAGTTTATAGCTGGGGATCTTAAGGCGGATGTACTTCACTAATAACCACACCTGGTCTCCGGGAGAGTAAACTGGGGAAGGTCTTCTCCGTTTGTCTGCTTCCCTCTTCATGCAGGCAGAAGCCTGTTGCAGGGACAGGCGTGTCTGATCCCATATGGCCGTTAGGTCGCGGACCAGATCCTCCACGGCCGGCACTTCAGAGGGCACCGAAAGGGCAGGGGTGGGCGCGAAAGTTGTCCGTAGACAATGAAGAAGGGGGCGGACCCAGCACACTCCGATACTAAAGAATTATACGAAAATTCTGCCCAGAGTAACAGGTTAGCCCAGTCGTCTTGACGTGCCGAAACAAAATGTCATAGGTAGTTGCCCAGGACCTGATTACCATCTCCACTTGTCATTGGTCTGTGGATAGGTTATGCCGAGGAGAAGTCCAACTTACTGTAGCTGGGCACAGAGGAGAGCGGCCAGAACTTGGACACGAAGTGACTCCACGGTCCGAGGACAATATTGCTAGAGGAAGTCCATGCAGGCGGAAAATGTGCTGGAAGATCAGGCTGGCAAAGCATGGGAGCAGAAGGATAGACCTTGGCAGCAGAGGAACGAATTGGGCCATCTTTGAGAACGATCGAGTGACTACCACACCACGGTATTACGGAGGAAGGATGGAGATCCGTGATAAATTCAATAGCCACATGAGTCCGAAGGGAAGTTAGGGATTGGTAGTGGCTAGAAGCAAATCTGTCGGCTTGTGATGAGGATGAGACCTTGTTCTGGCACAGGAACGTGGCAAGATGCCACGAATGCACAAACATCTTTAGCGAGGTCAGGGCATCTATAGAAGCGAGAATCAGGGAGCAAGACCTTTTGCTACCCAATGGATGTCCAGCACTCAAGAGCATGTCCCAATTATGTATCTTCTCCGAAGAGCAGGGGTACATACGTCTTGCCCGGAGGGATTTGTCGAATATCTACTGGTTTGCAGCGGAGATTAGTCGTTCAGGAGGGATGAAGTGAGTGGTGCAGGTTAATCCCCTATCTCGTCCCGAAACAAGGGATGAGAGCATCGCCTTGAAATTTTTTTCGGTCAGGTGAAAATGAATGGAGAAAGTCAAACTGGGAAAGAAAAGCGACAGCGGGCCTGCCGGGGATTTAGCCGTTGGACTTTTCTGCAGGATAGAGGAGATCTTGTGGTCGGTGTACACGGTGACTGGGTGACGAGCTCCTTTGAGGAGATAGCGCCATCGCTCCAAGGCTAGTTTGATGGCCAGCAGTTCCAGGTCCCCAATGGAATAGTTCCTCTCTTCTGCGGAAAAGGTTCTAGAGAAGAAGTCACACGTGCGGGTCTTGCCAGTGGTCCCTTTTTGGGTGACCACAGCCCAGCTCCCACGGAGGAAGCGTTGACCTCTAAGTAGAAAGGTTTCTCTGTATCAGGCCGAGAAAGCACAGGTGCAGAAGCAAATGCTGATTTTAGCTTTACAAAGGCCCTTCAGCTGCTGGTGGCAAAAGCCTCGGGTTAGCATTTCTTTCAGGTGAGAGCCACGGATTGTGGACACCAGTTGAGGAGAAGTTAGTCGGCACAAAAACATGCCTATAATAGTGGCGAAGCCCAAGATTCTTTTGTATGGCACGCGAGAGCCCACTGGACCGTGGCCATTAAGTGTACGGCAGGAAAATTTAGTGGGATCCATTTGTAACCCCTTTGTCCCGAGATGATGTTGCCGAGAAAAGGGACTGGTCTTTGTGGAAGAGACACTTTTCCAACTTGGCGTAAGAATGGTTAGTGCGTCAACCGACCAAGAAAAACCTTGTCGCACTGGCGCCTGGTGGGACTCAGGGTCAGGTGAAAAGATGAGAGATGTCGTCCAGGTGACAATCACGCAGGTGGTTTAAAGAGATCTCTGAAGACATCGTTGACAAACTCCTGGAGACTGAGGTAGGCAGTAGGCTCCTTGGAAGGGCCATCACAAGGTCTCGATAGTGGCCATCTGAGTATTGAAGGCCGTCTTCCACTCGTCTCCTTCTCGGATCCAAATGTGATTGAAGCACCGCATGGTCCAGTTTGGAACAAGATCTTGGCTAACGGAGGACGATCAACAGGCTCAGTGATAACGGCAAACAATACCAGTTCTTCACGGGATCTTATTGAGACCACGGTATCGATTCAGGGACGAAGAGAACCATCCTTCTTTTGCCACGAAAGAAGAACCTGCCCCGGCAGGTGGAGGAGTTAGTGATGTGTAGGGACATGGAGCGATTATAATCGACAGAGTGAAATCGGCACAGGTATTTTAGGTTGATCGGGAAATTTCCGATCACGCGATAATTTAGGTGAGGAATCTGCGCATAATCTATTACTAAGCGCAATTTTCGGCGCTTCCTGTCATATTATTGGCGGCCTGCAAATCAGTGAGTGCATAGGCCAGGGTGTGCTGGGTGTTGCAACATCATGACTGTGATGTGTATGGTTGTTCTTTGGCTGGAAAAATCACTATGACCTCGTTTTGCATAGAACAGCGCTTCATGTCAGCACCCAGTGTGTCACAGTCTCTCATTAGAGGCAAGACGTGTGCTAGACTCTCCTCAATACAGCTCAGTCAGAACACCGTTCTCTTAATTCACACAGACAAACTACTGCTTTTGCTGGTCGAAAACAAGTAGAAACATGGTTAGAGTAGAGAAGTTTCAGTTCTTAGTTACTTAGGCTGAGACTTTTTAAAGAAGCATCTAGCCCTGTACAGACGGTGGGTGGGGGGGGGGGTGGGGTTGCGGGCGAACACAGGAGACAGGCAGGCAGGCATTTAAAAGGAGAGTGATATATTCTGCAGCCCAGACTCTGCTTTGAACTGAATGAACTATGGCTTTTTTTCAGTTTTTGGCCAGCAAACTCGCACACCTGAGGTGAAAATAGTACCTTTTATTTTGTACAAGCCCAGTTTGTTCAAAGAACCCACCTTGTACTTACATTTGGATACAGAAATTTTATAGTAACTTGCTTAGTATTTTCATAGTGCAAAACCCACCTTTTATTATTCCCATACACATTTTAATTAGGTGTTTTTTCACTTTGGGCGCAGTCATTTTTGTTTCAAAGACTCATCTTGTACTTATATTAGGATACATATAAATTTGCCTAGTATTGCAGGTGTATTCTATAGGTGCAAAAACCCACCTTTTATTATCCGTTACACAATTTATTAGGTTTTGTTTTTCACTTTGGCGGCAGGCCATTTTTGTACAAAGACCCATCTTGTACTGATATTAGGATTACAGAATTTCTAGTAACTGCTGTTGTATTTCATAGTGTAAAAACCACCGTACACATTTTAAATTAGGTGTTTTTCACTTGGCACAGCCATTTTTGTTCAAAAAAACCCTTCTTGTTACTTATTTAGGTTACAGAAATTTGCTAGTAATTGCAGGTGCATTTCATAGGTGCAAAAAACCTCCTTTTATTATCCGTTCACAATTTAATTTAGGTGTTTTTCACTTTGGAGCAGGCCATTTTTTGTTCAAAGACCATCTTGTCATTATATTAGGATACAGAAATTTGTAGTAATTGCAGGTGTATTTCATTAGGTGCAAAAAACCCATCTTTTGTTATCCGTTTTATAACATTTAAATAGCTGTATTTCACTTGAGGCGGCCCAGTTTTCGTTCAAAAGACCACCTGGTGTTACTTAAAATTTGAATATCAGCGAAAATTTTGTGGTAAACTGCTGTTGCATTTCATAGGTGCTTAAACCCACCTTTTATTATCCAGATTTTATAACATTTAAATAGCTGTTATTTCACTTTGGTGCGGGCCCAGTTTTGTTAAAAGAGCCACCTTTTACTTAAATTTGAATAAGAAATTTGTGAGTTATTGTTGGTGTATTTCATTGGTGCAAAAACCACCGTTTGTTATCCGTTATAATTTTTAAATAGCTGGATTGCACGTGGTGCGGCCCTACCTAGTTTTTTCAAATAGCCTGGTGTATGACAATTCTGACCGAAGTAATATTCTAGCAAATATGTGTGCTCATTTGCCTTGCTGCAAAAAACGCATTTTTATTCTGTGTAACTTCTGTATAGTTTTATTTGCGCTCGGTGAATCTCAGTTTGGAGCAACGATAGTGTCTTGTATGTTATTTTGTTGATAACTATCACTATGCACTTTCTCGTCGGGGCTGAGGGATGTTGTGCGGGAGGGGTAGTGAGGGTGGGGTGGGGTGTGTCGGGGGGGGGGGGGTGGGGGGTGGGCTGGGCGGGGTGGGTGGGTGGTTGGGTGGGGGGGGGGGGCTGGGGGGGGGGTTGGTGGTGGGGGGGGTGGGTGGGGGGGTGCGGGGGGGTGGTGGGTGGTGTGGGGGGGGGGTTGGGTTGGGTGTGTGGGGGGGGGGGGGGGGGGTGGAGAGCGGGGGGGGGGAGGTCGGTGGGGGGGAGGGGGTGTGGGGTTGGGTGGGGGGGGGGGGGGTGGGGGGGGGTGGGGTGGGAGTTGGGGGGGCGGGGGGGGGGGGAGGCGGGGGGGGGGGGGTGGGGGGGGTGGGGTGGTGAGGTGGGGGGGGGGTGGCTGGTTGGGGTTCGGGGGGTAGTGAGGGGGTGGGGGTAGGTTGAGAGGGGGGTGGGCGTGGGGTGTGAGTGAGGGGGGGGGGGGAGTAGTTTGGTGGGATTGTTTGTTGCTGAGTGGGCTGTTTGTGGGGGGTTTTCTGGTGGGGGGGGCGGGGGGGGGAGGGAGGGGCGGTTGGGGGGGAGGGGGGGGGGGGGGGTTGTGTGGCGTGGAGGGGGGGGGGGGGGGGGAGGGGGGTGGCGGGTGGTTTTGGGGGGGGGGGGGGGTTGTGTGGGGGTGGGGGGGGGGGGGGGGTGGGAGGTGGGGGGCGGGGTGTGGCGGGGGGGGGTGGGGGGGGGTTGGGGGGGGGGGGGGGGGAGGGGGGGGGGGGGGGGGGGGGGGGTGTGGGGCGCTGGGTGGGGGGTGGGGGGGTGGGGGGGGGCGTGGGGGGGATGGCGGGGGGAGTGGGGGGGGGTGGTGTTGGGGCGGGGGGGGTGTGGGTGGGGGGGGGGTGAGTGTCGGTGTGTGTGGTATTTTGTCTTTTGATGTTTTCGTTTGGTGGGTAGTTTAGTGGTGGGGGCGGGGTAGGGGGGTGGGTTTGGGGGTGGGGGGGGGGGGGTGTGGGGTTGGGTGTGGGGGGGGTGTGTGGGGGGTGTTTTTGTGGGGGTTAGTTGTGGTGGGGTGTTTTTTTTGGT
Source organism: Phyllomedusa bahiana (assembly GCA_025379985.1). NCBI lineage: Eukaryota > Metazoa > Chordata > Amphibia > Anura > Hylidae > Phyllomedusa > Phyllomedusa bahiana. The sequence continues at coordinate 78,642 of JAODAL010013719.1, read as the reverse complement.
ATGGGTTTTGGGGTTTTTGGGTTGATTTTGTGGGCTGTTGTTGTGGGGGTTTGGGTTCGTGGGGGGTTTGTTGTGGTTGGGTTGTGATTTGTTGTGTTGGGCTTGTGGGGGGGGTGGGGGGGGGTGTGGGCTGGGGGGGGCGTGGGGGGGGTGGTGGTTTGTGGTGGGTGGGTAGGGGGGTTGGTGGGGGGGGTGGAGGGGTTGGGGTGGTGGGGGGGTTGTCGGGGGGTGGTGGGGTATGGGTCGGAGGGGGGGTGGGGTGCGGGAGGAGGGGTAGGGTGGGGTGGGGGGGTGGGGGGGGGGGGTGTGTGGGGTGATTCGGGTGTGCGGTGGTGGGGGGGGGGGGGGGTGGGGGTGGGCGTGTTGGGGGGGTGGGGGGTGTGGGGGGGGTGGGGGGGTGGGGGTGGGTGGGGGGTTGTATGGGGTGGGGGGGGGTGGGGGGGGGGGGGGGGTGGGGGGTGGGGGGTGTGGTTGTGGGGGGGGGGGGTGGTGGTGGTGTGTGGGGGTGGGGGGGTGGGGGGGAGGGGGGTGATGTGGGGGGGTGTGGTGGGTTGGGGGGGGGGGGGGTGTTTGAGGGGGTGGTGGGGTGTGGGGGGGGGGGGGGAGAGGGGGGCGGATGTGGAGGTTTGGTTGGGTGATGTTTTTGGGTGGTGAGGGTGTTTGTTGGTGGTTGTGGTTCTGGGTGTAGTGTTTTGTGTTATGTTTTGGATTCTGGGGTTTTTTGGTTGGTGACTTTTATTTTTACGTTTGTGTTTTTTGTTTTTTGTATTTGTTTTTTTGTTTTTGTTGGTTGTTGTGTGTTTGGTTTGTTTTTTCTTTTTTTGTTGGTTTTTGTGGCTTTTTTTATTTTGTTGTTATATTGGTTTTTGTTTTTGTGGTTTTTTTTGTTTGTGTGGTTTGTTTGTGTGTTTTGTTTGTGGGTTTTTTTTGTTTGTGGTGTTTGTGTCTGGGTGGTGTTTAGTGCGGTTATTATTTTTGGTTTGGCGGGGAAGGGTGGTTGTTTCTAGGGGTGGTGGTTGGGTCGTTTGTTTGGGTGTTGTTTTGTTTTATTTTTTGTTATTATTTTTGTTTGTTGTGTTCTTTGTTTTTTTTTTTGTGTAGTGTGGGTGGTGGTTGGGGGTTGGGTGGGTGGGTGGTGGTGAGTGGTGGGGTTTGGTGGGGGTGGTCGGATGAGTGTGTTGTGTTGGTGTTTTGGGGGTTGTTTTGTTTGTGTCTTTTTTGTTTTGGTTTTTATTTTGTTGTGTTTTGGTTTTTTTTTTTTTTGTTTTTTTATTTTTTGTGGGGTGGGTTTGTTTGGTGTTTTGTTGTTGTTTGTGTAGGTTTTGTGCTATGTTTTGGTTTTTTTTTGTTGGTGTTTGTGGTGTATTTTTTAGGGGTTGGGTGTTTTTGGGGGTTGGCGGGGTATGGTGGTGTGGTGGAGGGGGGGGTGGGTGGAGGTGGGGGGTGGGGAGGGGTGTGCTGGGTTTGTTTGGTGTTTGTGGTGCTTGTTTGTAAGGGGGGCGGGAAGTTGTGTTGGAGGGGGGTGTGTGTGGTTGTGTGGTAGTTCGGTCGGGGGGGGGGGGCAGGGTGGGGGTGTGTTGTGTGTTTTTTTTGGGTTTGTTTTGTTTTTGGTTGTGTGTTGTTTTTTTTATTGTGGTGGTTAGTGTGTGTGTGTGTTTTGTTGTTTTTGTTTTCTGGTTTAGTGTTTTTTTGTGTTAGTAGTGGGGGTGTTGGTGGGGGGGTGTCGTCTGTTTGTTTTTGTTTGCTTTTAGGTGTGTAATTGGGGACTGTTTTTTATGGTTTGTGTGTGATTGTTTGTAATTTTGTTGTTGTGGAATGGGTGGTTTTGGTTAGGGTTAGGGGTTGGGAGGGATGAGGAGGTGTTTGGGGGGGGAGTGGGTGGGCGGGACGGAGCGGGGGGGAAGGGGTGGGTGGTTGGGGGGGATTTTTTGTGGGTGTGTTTGGTAGTGGGGTGGTTTTTGGGTGTTGGGGGGGTGGGGAGTTGTGTCTTGGTGGTGGTATGCGTGTGTGTGGGGGTGTGTTGGGGTGGGTTGGGTGGGTGGGTGGTAGTTTATTGTGTTTGGGAGGTGTTTGGCGGAGTGGGGGGATGGGGTGGGCGTTTTTTTATTGTGGTTTTTTGGGTGGGGTGTTTTTTTTTTTTTTCCTGTTGTTGGCTTGTTTGTTTTTTTTTTCGTGGGGTTGTGTTTGTTTTTTGTTTTGGTTGGGTGTTTTTGTGTAGAGGGTTAGCTTGGTTGTTTTTTGTTGGGGGGTTGGGTGGTTTAGTGTGGGTGGGGGGGTTATTGGTGGCGGGTGTGTTTGTGGGGGTTTTTTTCTTGGTGAGGTTGTGGGCGGTTGGTGTGGTTGTTGCGGGGGGTGGTTTCTGTGGTAGGGTGATTTAGTGGTGGGGTGGGGTGTGGGGGGTGATGTGGTGGGGGGGGGGGGGGGTGGGGTAGGGTTGGGGTGTGTTGGGGGGGGGTGTAGGGGTGGTGCGTGGGGGGGGGGGAGGGTGATGGGGTGGAGGGGAGTTGGGGGTCTGGTGGGAGGTGGGGGGGGTGGGTGTTGCTTGGTGTTTTTTGTTGTGGTGTTTTTCTTTGTTTGTTTTATTCTTTTTTTTTGTTTATTGTTTCTTTTTTTTATTTTGTTTTGTAGGTGTTTTTTTTTTTTTTTTATTTTTTTTTTTTTTTTTTTGTTTTTTTTTTTTTTTTGTTTTTTTTTTTTTTTTTTTTTATTTTAGTGTTTTTTTTTTTTTGATATTTTTTTCTTCTTTTTTCTTTTTGGACTTTTTTTTTATTTTGTGTTTTATTCTATTTGTTTTTTTGTGTTGTAAATCCCTGCGGGACTGAAGGAAGAACACTGTTGAATTTTGTATTACGATTCTTCCACCAGACCGCATTTCACAGGTATTCGCTAAAAACATTTCAGTTTCTGAATCCTAGTTGGCTGTAGGAAATTAGAGGGATTTTAAGAATAGCTGTAATTTGCCACTTTTAATAAGAGATCTCAAATACTTTCCATACCTTCTTAAATTTTTATCTTTCCTGAACATGGGAGCGATAATGCAGCGTGGTAATCGAGCAATGAGGGGTGTAGGACATGGATGGTAGAGTATGAGAGAACGGTTGCTCCTTCCAGTGATGGCGACAACACGCCAAAGACAGCGATCGTCGGTTGCAGGGGGACCGTTCAGGCCTGTCATCGCTGGTCCAGGGCCCTGTGAATCTCAGTAATGACAGCGTCACCAATTGTTCTTCAGTGGTTAATGCAACCTGCATCCAGCCAGTCTTACCTCCTAGTCCTCCAGTCATGGCCGACAAATGTGTCATTCATCATCGTCAGCATCGTCAACATGAGCGAAGGCAGCCCCAATGTTCAACTTCATAGTACCTACCACTGTGGATAATCCATTTTCTGAAGACCTCTTTGATGGACAAATGCGGTTGGGGGTCAGAAGGCATTTCAAAAATCAAGAGGCAAGAGGATGTTTGTGCATGCTCTGACGGCCCAGTTAATGATGCCATCAGAGGGAGGAGAAGGAAGCCAGTCAACGGCAAAAATCTGGCGCGGTCGGGCAAAGCCTTGCAGTGCCTGTTGCTTGTTGCCCGTTAGACTCCAGGATGCAGAATGTCAGGACGAGGAAGGTCACCTGTGTTGATTATTGATGATGACGACATTGCAGATCCTACGTGGTCTTTTTTCAGCAGATTTTGCTTGCGTGCGCTACATCACTAGACGAGGAGGAAGATGATGGGGTAGTGTCAGTACGGCTCCCGCTCTAAAAGAGGAGAGGCGCAGGGTCGCAACAAGTCTCCTGAGGATTATTCCGCAGCCACGATCAGCGGAAAAACACCGCTCTCGCTTATCGCCGTCGAAAAAGGTCCAGGACCCTCAAGCCTGGCCTTTTCGAAGTAGCCTCTGAATCACCAGCGATTTCAATATTGCCGCCTTTGCTGTAACGCATCAGTAAAGGCAAGAACTTAGGTGTTTAACCACCACCAACGTGTCTAGTCACATCAGCGAATGCATGAGTTGAAATGGAGGGAAAACACTTTGGCCAAAAAAGGACACACCGATTGCCGGGCTTCTAACCTGTCACACCCTCTGTCTTGCCTTTCTTCCTCTGCCTACACCAAGCGGTTTCCTCAGCTGCCCATGTCTCTCAGAGTCCTGATCAAGGATCAGCCTCCGCTTCAGCCTCCACTGTCACCGAGTCCACCAGCACACCAGAGACCCTCATCTAACCCTTTCTCCTTTCCACCAGTTTTTGACGGGAACTGATGCCATACAGTGGCCAGTCTAGTAGCCAGCCTTCTCTCTACGCAGGTTTGGGAGCAGAAGAAGAAATAAAAAACACTTTAACCCAAAACCATCCCAAAAGCCAAATGCCCTCTGAATGTAGGCATTGCCGGCTTTTGGCCTTGGAAATGTTGTGCCTTTCCGTCTGGTGGGACACGATGGATTCCGCCCACGTCATGCCCTTGCCTGCCCCCCTTACCAGATGCCGAGCAGGCATTTCTTTTCCAGAAACCAGCCGTCACTGCTATCTGGCCAGCCACGTGTCATCTAAAATTTCAAGCCGCGGTTGTCTGCATCTGTGTCTGGCAAAGTCATCTGACCACCGACACATGGATAGTAAGCAGGCGCCAAGGCCGCTATATCTCTGTGACAGCTCATCTGGGTGAGCTGGGTGGATGTCTCTGGGTGGTGACGGGTGGCTCCTCAGGCTGGCGCACGCTCTTCACAACTGCTGGGAGTGGTGCAGGATTTCTTTCCCCCAAGGTACTCTGGTGGCATCACTGTGACCCAGAGAGAGAAGGAAACCAGGCAGTGTTGAAATAATCTGTCTTTTAGGACCGTCAACACACTAGGTCAGAAGCCTTGTCGGACGGCTCTTCGTAACGAGACGAGCGCTGGCTGGGGTGACAGACACCTTGTGCAGGCAAGGTGCGTGTGCGAGAACGGTCGAAATCTGCTGCCGCCCTTAAGATCAGTAGGCTGGAGCACTTCCCTTGTCAGGCACATGTCATGAACCTTGTGTCCAGAAATTTCTAATGCGCTACCCGGGTCTGGATTGCATCTGTGGAAGGCTCGTGGTATTCTGAGCTCCACTTCCGCCGTTCACACCCTGCTTCGTCCCACCTGGCTGCGTTGCAGTGTCCAGCTTCGGCCTCCGTAACCGTTCTCATTGTTGACGTGGGGCAACACCATGGAATTCCACCCTCCACACTGTTCCAGCGATTGTGGCAGCAGCACAATGCCATTACGCAGTACGAAGTGACACCATGGCCTGACAAGCAGCGGTTGGAGAGTTTGAGGCAGGTGAAAGAGATCTGCACCCTCCTTGCCAGTTTTGAAGAGCCACCAAAATGGTTCAGTGCGGACAAATGCCACTTGTCAGCTTGAGCGATTGTGGAGATCTTGGTTCTGGAAACGATCGTTTTGGACACTCCTGAAACATAGGTCCACCAGGGGAGGAGGAGGAGATGGACACAGATACGGACACGGAGCCTTTTTCCGTCGAATCCAGATAGGCCCGTCAGTTTTCACAATTTTATCGGTCTTCATTAGCAGTGGTTCGGGGTCCAGGGGCTAGTGCCAAGGCGGCGCACTCAGCTTTCAGGGTGCATCATCATAGAGGCAAGTCAGGGCTGTGTTGAAGCTGTGCCGGAGGCATGAGGTATTCCTGGGACACCGATGCTTACCGATGTCCCCTGCCTTGGAAAGCGGTTGGTACGGATTTGGAGCGGAGGAGGAAGATGAGGAAGATCAATTTGCTAGTGCCCTCGACCAGAGGCTTGGGAAATTCAATGGCTCCATCTCTCACATGAGTGCTTCTCGTTCTTCAATGTCACGGTGGAACAAAGTCAGCAACGTGACAACAGAGATTGCCAGTAGCACAGCGGCAGCAAGCACTTGTTGGCAGAAGCTATTGGGTGACCTTTGGCCAATCCTTATTTACCACCTACACCAAAGCATGTAATGCGGGCACAATACAACACAAAGAGACCGGGCTTAAGATCCATGGTGCATGGGATATTCTGCGTCACAAACACCGATGTTTTGGGATATGTTCCGGACCAAATCGACTTCTGGGTTTCCAAAATGGATGAACTGCCCGAGCTCGCTCGCCAGGCCACAGAGGTGTTGTCTGCCTGCAGCCAGCGTCATATTGAGCAGAGTTCATTCATTACAGACAATAAAGCAAAATCTGGCTTTCCACAGATATTATGTTGATCCATTGACTTTCATCAAAGATGAATTCAGCATGGATATCTGATTTTGTTGTGGCCCCAATTGCCGAGGTCACCGATTAGTTTGCCAGTCTACTTCATTCCTCTTCAAACGGAATGGTCCTCTTTAAATCAAAAATGTTTTTTACAATGATCATTTTCTTACTGCAATTTTTATTCTCAGTTCCAAACAGGTCATTTTGCTGGTTTTGCTGTGAGGAGACTGTAAAAGACACCAATTGTACATGGTTTCATGAAAAAAACGTATTCCATTTACTTCCTTTATCTTTAAAATTTTCGCACTGTCAATGGTTTTGGGATCATGGTGCTGTGAGATCAGCGTAATAAAGGGTCCTTTGGAACAAAAGTGGCTTTAAGTGGCATTTCTCCCTCAAAATTTTTAACAGTGGCTGAAATCTTTTTTAAATTTTTTTGGGTCTGCGCTGTGAAATGCAGTTTTACACAGGTCTTATTTTAAAAAATGTGGTTCAAAACAGACATTTTTTTCTTCAAAATTTGTCAATAGGGGGCTCAAGGTCATTTTTGAATTTTTGGAGGCATGTTCTGTGAAATACAGCTATACTAAGGTCCAAAACTAAAAAAAATTTTTTCCCCGACATTTGTTCTTCACAATGTCAAGAGTCCAAAGGGCCCATTTTTTAGAATTTTTGGGGGCCTTTCGTGAAATAAGCTAACTACAGGTCCTATTCAAAAAAATGGGGTTTTTCTAACGGGGAATTTTTCTTCAAATTTGTCAAGAGGGGCCCCAAAGGGTCATGTTTTAAATTTTTTGGGGGTTTTTTGCTGTGAAATAAGCTTATACAAGGTCCTTTTAAAAAAAAATGGGTTTTTAACAGAATTGTTCTTCACGTTGAAACCAGGGGCTAAGGGGGGATTTTTTGAAATGTATGGGCCATTTGCTGTCAAAAAACGGGAAAAGGGTGGGACACTGTTAATGGACACATAGTGCAAAATGACTAGCTAGCAATCCTTAGTGAGACAACCTGTTTAATAAAATTTAAAAAAAAGAGAAACAAAGATGGGGGTGGGATTCCATCCTTTTTTTTTAAAAATGGTTTTCTAAAATTTAAAACTACAAAAAAAAAAATGCATGTCAAAATAGTGATACAAAATGTTTTCTGAATTTTACAAGGGAGGTAAAAGGGAAAACTTAACAGATGTAGGTTTTTTCAGAGGACATGGGGGATGGGCATATTCGCCCCCCCCCAAAAAAAAACAATATCCCCAACACGTTGAGTAAAATGAGAAAAAGAATGCCAAGAAAAAAGGGGACCTGGGGAAACAGGGGCACAACCACCCATTTCCAAGTGAAGCTCAACTGGTCCCCACTCCTAGGGGGGGCAAGCGCTCTGTAAAGCAAAAATTTTCAAAGGGTAAAAAGGTTTGATGTGTTTTGAGGAAGGTGGGGGTTTTAGGCTCACATTTCCCCCTTCCGCACTCTGCTTTTAGCACGACTGTTTTCGTTGTGCGCATAATGAATTTTTTGCCGTGTTTAAAACGAGACGGACCCAGCCCGGGCTCTCACCGCCCCAGTAACCGGGCCCTCTAGCTGATCCTGCGTGTTAAAGATTCGAACACCAACCATGGCTCTCACCGTAACTGTAACTCGGCCCTGCTAGCAATTGGTTAAAAGATGACGGCGCCAGCCTTGCTCCACCCCACCCACTGTAAGTCCGGCCCCCGCCAGCTGAACCTGCGTGGCCCGTTTACACCTCCCCGCCCTGATAGAAATTTTTCCCCCAAAACCCCAAACTTGACAGTAGAATGCAGGATTTTTGAAGGGCCCCTTGACCTACTGGGGGGCATCTGTTTTTTTTGCTTCACATTTAATCTCACGGTGGAACAATGTCCCCCTAAATGGCAAAGTGTTCAGCACGTTTGGAAAACGAGTTGTTTTTAATATAGTTATTTCTGACAAAAATTTTCGCTGATGGTCCATAAGGGCACCTGTGGGGGTTTTTTTGGGTCATGCTGCGTTACGGATTTGGATAGCCCAATTTGTCCATTTCACTAAAATACTTCTTCAAAAACTACTTTCTTCTGACATTTTTTTAATCTGTGGGTCATGCAGGTTTGAGGGTCATGCTGCGGTCCAGGACAGGTATAGTCATGTCCGTGAACTAAAATGGTGGTTCAAAGACTCCTTTTTTCCGAAAACTTTTTTAATCTGGGGGTCATGCAGGTTTGGGGCTCATGCTGTGGCCCAGGACAGGTATAGAAAATGACCAGTACAACAAAAAATGGTGGTTGAAAGACTCCTTTTTTTTTTCCGGCACTTTTTAATCTGTGGGTCAGACAGGTTTAATGGTCATACTGTGGTCCGGGGAAACATATAAAAGTCAATGTCCATTTCAACTAAAATGGTGGTTCTAAGACTCCTTTTTCTGGCAACTTAATCTGTGGGGGTCAGACGGGTTTAAGGGTCATGCTGGGCCCGGGACAGGGATAGTCAATGTCCAGTTCAAGTAAAAATGATGGTTCAAATAATACTGCCTTCTGGAAACTTTTTAATTTGTGGGTCATGCAGGTTTAAGGGACATGCTGTGGTACAAGACAGAGATAGTGAATAGTCTGTGACTTTTTTTCTGTGACTCTTGTTGCCTAATTGTGTTGTCTAAGATGTAGCACGTATCCAGTTTACTGTTGTGGAAAGTTAATTCGAGCTTCTCCAGCCCTGTTTGGGTGTAAAATGAAGGGGTGTTCCTCCCATAAACTTTAATGGTCATCGGTGATAATCTGTTATCGACTATCGGAAATCGTCATGATAATTGCCGATATCGACTATCGAATCGATAACGATAGTTGATACAATCGCTCATCCCTAGTCACCTGTGATGATGATGTTCATAATGATATTGCTGATCCAACGTGGGCATTTCAGCAGCAGTTGCTTGCGAGTGCTTCATCAATGGAGGAGGAGGATGATGGGGTATTGTCAGTGTGGGTCCGGCCTGAGAAAGGACAGGTCCACTGACATTATTTTGCCAGCTGTGGTCAGTAGTGGCAGCAGGAACACCGGTACTAGGTTTTCAAAGTTGAAGAGGTCCCGACCTGTGAAGCCTGGGCCTTTTTCGATCAAGCCTCGATCAAGTCGATTTGCAACTAACGTTACATGTTGAATTTGCTGTCAACATTTCAGTAGAGGAGAGAATGAAAAGAGTTTATATTTGCTATTTTGCCATATGCAAACTTAAACTCTATCAGTTCTCAATCTATAAGACACTAAAACGTAACTTTTATTATGTACTTAACCTCTATACACACTATTTAAAAAACCTAATTTCTAACATCTCAAATTTTTCCCTTCCTACTTCTGAAGGAATAACTCCCTTTCCATTATCAAGACTGGTGGAACCCCACCTACTTACAGGAAAAGCTTATATATACACAGTAATTTACTAACTCCAGTACGGGATCCCAAGCATCCCACTTGGGCAGTTATCCCTATGTAATGGACCTAAAACTTATAAGGCTTCCTTGTAACACCCTCTGCAGCGGGTGATACTTTGTAGACAGAGGTGAGAAATCACAATTTAAAATGTCATGCCTGACCTCCCCAACATGTTTCACCAGCTAACCTGGTCCGGTCACATGTAGTGTAGTTCACTTCCTTTTATAACCTCTTAGGTACACACCCTATTCAGGTGCTCACTAATTAGCCATCAGAGAATACACAAAACCCATTCCCCCTTTTTGCTCTCCTACATGCATACTTATACCATATGTTGCCACTGATACCATGCTCCCATAAACAGCATTCCTCAGACACGTTCACCATCTCCATAGCGGGCTTGCGTCCTATCTTACCATGCCGCCTGCGCCTGCGTTCTGTATTAATGGCGGTCCAACTTCTCTTATATTATTGTGTCTCACCTAGAACGGACTAAACAGAATAGATATTACATTCCACAGCACACTACCAGCTTTATCACTTCCCATGAACCCCTTCTCCTCCATGTCTGATATGCATATTCATTGGGAATACATACTCCATTGTACTGTACACTATTGTCTTAGTCTCTTTCCATGAACCACTTCTCCTCTGTACCTCATATACATATTCATTTTAATAAAACTATGCATATTCATTGGGAATACACACTCCATTGTACTGTACACTATTGTCTTAGTCACTTCTCATGAACCACCTCTCCTCTGTATCTGATATACATATTCATTCCTATGGTTAGCCCGCCCTCTCTCCTGCAGTTTCACCTCCCACCTTCCCTATTAAAGATTCCTTCTTGCAGGTCACGACTAGCCACCTAATTCATCACGTCACAATGGGAATATGCAGAAACGTTAAAACATTTGTGCTCCATTGTATTTATATACAGTGTATTGCATATATTGCATTCAAAATTAGCACAAAATCTACACAGCAAGCATAAACAAGAAATCTATGCCTAAATAGATGTATAGATGGTAATCTACTCCCGAACTGCATCTCATCACAGCAACGCAAGTGTATATATTATATAGTTCAGTTGTTAACAAGCTCTTCATACACAGAAACAGTATACATATATCCCAATTTGTTAAATACAAACTGTGGCCTCATGTGATCAACACCCATCATCAGGGGCGTCGATAGGCAGATTAATTCTGTGCACGAGCCCCGAAGGAATGTGCCTGTGCCCCGGGTCTCGGCGTCTCCAGGCCGCTGCCGCGGGCGGTGCGGGCGGCGCCCGCAGATCTTTGACTGCACGTCCATTTCACCGCGGCCACGCAGTCAGAGTCGGGGAGGAGGCAGGACGGATCATTACCGAGCGCCGTACATACAGCTCAGCGTCGCAGGGGGCGTGACGCGACGCTTTCATCACTCCCCTGCGACGCTGGGATCCTCTAAGCCGGCAGCTCTGCCGGCCGAGGAGGTCCCGGGCCCCGCAAGACGGCGTAAGTAGCGTGATGACATCACGCTGCTTACACCATTCTCGAGCTGCAGCCTGCAGGACCTGGACGCGCGGACCGTTCTGAGGTAAGTTGTTTTTTTTATTTAATTTTTATTAGCTATTGGGGGCATATCACTGGCTACAGGGGGGGGCATATTAATGGCTACAGGGGGCATCTACTGGCTACAGGGGGCTATATTACTGGCTGGGGGGCATCTGGCTACAGGGGGAATATTAATGGCTATGAGGGGCATCTACTGGCTACAGGGGGGCATCTACTGGCTACATGGGGATATCCCTGGCTACAGGGGGCATGTACTGGCTACAGGGGGGGGCATCTACTGGCTACAAGGGGGCATATCACTGGCTACAAGGGGCATGTACTGGCTACAAGGGGCATGTACTGGCTACAGGGGGGCATCTACTGGCTATAAGGAGGCATCTACTGACTACAGGGGGGCATCTACTGGCTACAGGGGAGGCATCTACTGGCTACAGGGGGGCATCTACTGGCTACATGGGGATATCCCTGGCTACAGGGGGCATGTACTGGCTACAGGGGGGGCATCTACTGGCTACAAGGGGGCATATCACTGGCTACAAGGGGCATGTACTGGCTACAAGGGGCATGTACTGGCTACAGGGGGGCATCTACTGGCTATAAGGGGGCATCTACTGACTACAGGGGGGCATCTACTGGCTACAGGGGAGGCATCTACTGGCTACAGGGGGCATCTACTGACTACAGGGGGGCATATCACTGGCTACAGAGGGCATCTAATGGCTACATGAGGGCATATTAATGGCTACAGGGGGCATCTACTGGCTACAAGGGGGCATATTACTGGCTGGGGGGCATCTACTGGCTACAGGGGGCATCTACTGGCTACAGGGGGGGGGGCATATTAATGGCTTGGGGGCATCTACTGGCTACAGGGGGGCATCTACTGGCTACAGGGGGCATATCACTGGCTACAAGGGGCATCTACTGGCTACAAGGGGCATGTACTGGCTACAGGGGGGCATCTGCTGGCTACAGTGGGCATCTACTGGCTACAGGGGGGCATCACTGGCTACAGGGGGGCATCTACTGACTACAGGGGGCATCTACTGGCTACAGGGGGCATCTACAGTTTATAAGGGGGCATCTACTGGCTACAGAAGGGCATCTACTGGCTACAGGGGGCATCTGCTGGCTACAGTGGGCATCTACTGGCTACAGGGGGACATCACTGGCTACAGGGGGGCATCACTGGCTATTGGGGGCATATCACTGGCTACAGGGGGCATCTCACTGGCTACAGGGGGCATCTATTGGCTACAGGAGGCATCTATTGGCTACAGGGGGCATATCACTGGCTACAGAGGGGCATATCACTGGCTACAAGGGGGCATATCACTGGCTACAGGGGGGGGATCACTGGCTAAAGGGGGAATATCACTGGCTACAGGGGGAGCATATCACTGGCTACAGGGGGGCTTATCACTGGCTACAGGGGGAGCATATCACTGGCTACAGGGGGCATATCACTGGCTACAGGGGGCATATCACTGGCTAAGGGGGACATATTATGTTGCTAAGGGGGCATATTACTGGCTAAAGGGGGCATATTACCTGGCTAAGGGGGGCATATTACTGGCTACAGTTGGCATATTCCTGCCTATAGGGGACCTTATCCTAGCTACAGAGGGCAGTAACCTGGCTAGAGGGGCTAATAACCTGGCTAGAGTGGGCAGCAACCTGGCTAGAAGGGGAAACTACTTGGCTAAAGGGGGCTATAACCTGGCTATAGGGGGCAAATATTTACCTACAAGGGGGTGATTATTTCCATTTGGAGCACTATAGATGGGGAGTTTGTATAGAGATAGGAAAGTGTAGAGAAATGCTGATAAAATAAGGAGTCTAAGATGTTTGTTTTGTAAATTTTTCAGTGAAGAGTTGTGGACGGTAGAAGTTGTCATGGCGTCTGGGACAGATGGAGAAGAAGAGAAAGAGAACAACTCTTCAGAGATGTCTCCTGTAAGTCACCAAATGTAACTGCAGTGTAATCACTTATATTTCTCCTGAGCCTACATACAAAGGTTTTTCTCTGTAAAAATACATCCGCAGTTCACAATGAGACGCAAAAAATACCGTGTGAACCCAGCCCTACTCAGAAAAATGTAAGGGCCCGAGCCCCGGATGTTTTGAGATCCTAGCAACGCCCCTGCCCATCATCACTGCAAGACAGAGGGAAAATAGGGGACAAGGTGGAGGCAGAAGAAGCAGGAGGGAGATGGGGGAGGAGAGAAAAAAACAAAACAAAACAAAAAACACTTATGTGAACTCTGATGCTTCTATAGTCATGTATTCAACCATGCTATGTACCACTGACTGTACTTAATCACATATATTATGTTTCTACAAAAATTATATAGGGGATCAGCAAGATTAAATAAATGCTGAAAATGAAAAGCCCTCATTTAGGCCACTGGGGTTCAATGTATTGAGTCTATATATCCATCTTGCCTCTTCCTGCAACAAAACTACATCCAGATCGCCCTTTCTTTCCCCTAGCTTTTTCACACAGATGCCCCAAAATTTTAGCACCTCTATTTCACCATTATGTACTTCCAAAATGTGTCTCGCTAGGAGACTAATGGAGATTAATTGAAAAGAGTTTAAGCACCATGAACAGGAACATGCATGGAAAGCATGAATTACTGTGGAATAGTCGCTTGGCGAAAAAAGGCCACACAGGTCCTAGGCTTCCAACCACCGTAACATCTTCGCCTCCTCCTCCTCCACTTCAAAGCCCAAGTGGTCCGATGTGCCTGAGCAGCATGAGCAAGCACCATCCCTAGTCCCTGACACTGTTGGCCGATTCCCACCACCAGCAACACAGCCTACACCTTCCCCTTCACCAGTGGGACCTGCACACCATTCAGCAGCCAGTCCGGCAGCTAGCCTTCTGTGTACCAGTTGTGGGAGCATAAGAAACACTTTCACCCCAACCATCCCAAAGCCAAAAGCCTGAATGTCGGCATTGCTGGGTTGTTAGGCTTGGAAATGTTGCCTTTCCGCCTGGTGGACACAGATGGGTTGGCCACGTCATGGCCCTGGCATGCCCCCAATATCAGATGCCGAGCAGGCATTTCTTCGCCAGAAAATCTGTCCTTGACTTGGCCTGCCATGTTGGCTGCATTTGTGTTCACCAAAGTCCATATCACTACAGACACATGAACTAGTAAGCATGGTCAAGGGTGTTACATCTCACTGACTGCTCACGGGTTGAGTTTGGTAGATGACAGTGTCTCTGGTGATGGGTCTCGGCTGGCATACTTCATCACTGCTAGGATGGTGCAGAGTCCAGATCCTCAACCTCGACAGGTAGAATCACATGCCAAGAGAAACCAGGCCATTCTCAAAAATTTATTTATCTTGGAGACTGTCAAAACACAGGTCAAGAGCTGTGGATGGCTCTGTACACTCAGACCGACCAATGGCTGGGTGCTAAGAACCTGGTGCCAGGCAAGGTGGTGTGCGACAATGGGAGCAATCTCATTGCTGCTCTTAAGATCAGTAGACTTACACACATCCCTTGCCTGACACATGTCATGAACCTGGTTGTGCAGAAACTTCTCAAGCGCTACCCGGGTCTTAACTCTCTGCTGAGGAAGGCTTGAGGTCTTAGCTCAACACTTAACACTTCCGTTGTTCGCACCCTGCTTTGGCATGACTGGCAGTGTTGCAGCATCATCTGGGCTTCCCCGTCAATTGTCTGATATGTGATGTGGCAACACGGTTGAATTCCACCCTTCACATGCTCCAGTGATTGTGGTAGCAGCATAACTCCAATATGCAGTATGAAATGTCGCATGGCCTGACTAGCAGTGGTGCGGACCTCGGGGTGTTGACACATAGAGTGGAGACAGTTGAAGGATCTCTGTACCATCCTTGGCAGTTTTGAAGAGGCCACCAAAATGGTCAGTCAATACAATGCCCTTGTCAGCATGACCGTTTGGATTATATTTTTACTGGAACAAGCACTAGGCACTTTGCGGCAGCAGATCACAGCAGTGATGGAGGAGGAGGAGGCGGACACAGAGCCTTACTCGCCAGAAGATGTAGAACTGCTTCGCAATTGTATAGGTCTTCTTTAGGCGGTGGTTCTGGGTGGCCACCCTCCTTGATCCACGTTACAAGACAAAAGTGAGCAATTTCCTTCGACTCTCAGAAATTGACAGTAGAATGCAGGATTTTGAGACAGTGTTCATTGACCAACTCGAGACATCTTTTGCATCTTCACATTCTAATGTCATGATGCAACAATGTCAGCAACACGGCAGCAGTAGAATGACAAATAGCCGCAGCAGGCAGTGTGGCAGCACCCTACTGGGTGACATTTGGCAATCGATTCTTACCAATTCCTGCAAGACAGGGTAGCATTCAGACACACAGAGACTGCCTTAAGACCATGGTCCATGACTACCTGAGGCTCAACATTGATGTTTTTGGACTTAGTTTGGACCCATTCAACCAGCGTTATCTCGGAACGCACATTCAGCACAGCTGGCATATCCGTCTTTCCTCTGACAATGTGGATCATTTGACATTTATAAAAATGAATCAAGCGTGGATCTCTGACCATTTTGTTGCCCCGGTTGCTGATGTCACTGACTAGTAAACTGTAGCACGTCTTCTTGACAATGTGAAATACACATTTAAACTACACTACATCTCATGTCTGTAGTTCCTGTGCCTGCTGCTTCTACAAATTGTACTCTACTGCTGCCAACAGCTAGATTTTAAGTCTTACGGCTGAATTTATTTTGAAATATACACCTGTATGACCTTGATGTGCACTGCATACTCCTCTTCCTTGTAGCCCTCCAAATCTTTATTTTTTAAATAAATGTCTCCTGTACTACCACAAAATGTAGTAAGTCCTGTTATCCTGAACCCCGAGGTTTCCCATTGGCATTTTCTTGCTGCCTCCAATGGTACTGCTGCCTAATCTTGTCGAACCGGAATCTCCATTTTCCCCATTGGCATGTTGTTGCCGCCACTAATGGTACTGCCACCTAATCTAGTCCAGCCTGCAGAGGCATAAGTTCAATTTCTTGAGCTTATGGTGCAAAAAGTGAAATGGGGCGCCTCCCGTTACCAGAGCTGCCATCAATCATCTATTAACCATTTCAGGGCCACATACAACCAAATCAAATGGGGCCCCCACAAATTACTAGTTCCTATTTTTTAACATATCAGTGTGTCCCTTTTTGAATAGGGCCCCTGACAGGAGTACTGCCCGTACTGCCCTATTGGCACCCCTGCTGTCCTCATCTTTTCAGTTAGGCATTGAAAGGAATGAAGTATTTTAGCCTCTCAATTTTTTTCTGTCAGTCTTAGAGCCAAATTTTCTTCACTAAGTTGTTCCATGTATCCAGTTCACTGTTATGGATGGTAATTACAGCTTCTCCTCACCTGTATAGGTATAAAAATTAATCTGAACATCTTCTCCCATTGACTTTAATGGGGTTCAAGTTCGAGTTAGAACCGAACCTCGAACCGAACACCACTACTGTTCGAAGTTCGACTCTAACTCGAACATTTTACTGTTCGTTCATTTCTACTTGCAGTGGCAGCCGGCCTGCTGCTTTGTACAAAATCACATGGCAGGCTCATAGTCAGGGACAGGCAAGAAGGTCAGGACAGACGGTAAATGTTCGCGGTCAAGGGACAGAAGCAAAAGGTTTGGTACACGGAATAACTAGAAACAACTCAAGGAATGCTTTATTGCAAGGCATAAGGCAATATTGATCCAGCAAGGGCACTAAGGAAGGGGCAGGTTCAAGAGGGTCAGCGTCCGATGATCACCAATCACCTGGGCGCTAGCCCTTAAATTTGATGGAGCCGGCAAACGCGCCCTGGGGAGCGGAAGCACGTGGGCCACCGAGCAGAGACATCGCAGGGAGCCTGTAGATGTGAGTAACTGAAGTCTGGGACCAGACTGCAAGTGCACCCGTAGAACGACATGCGGGTCGCAGTGCCACTCACAGTCGGGACACGGGTGTACTCACAACCCGGTGTGAGGGTATTAAATGCAGACATTTTTAAAATGGAAATTTTTTCCAAATCAATAAGACTTTTTTTTACAATGAACACAGACTGTATGAACCAAAGTTTGTCACTAGCTTGAAGTAAAATGTGTCAATAAGAAACAGTCTCAAAATCACTTGAATAGAAGAAAAACGTTAAAAAGTTATTTCCACATAAATTTATACATGTCAGATCTGAAAAATGTGGCTCTTTCAGAAAGGTCCAAACTGAATGCAGTGGGAAGAGGTTAAAAAACACAATGCAATAAAAAAGTCTAACATGGCTACGTCAACAGAAAAATTAAAAAGTTATAGTTCTCAAAAGATTGCTTACATTAGGCCAAAATAGGATGCAGAATAAGGCATGTGATTAATAATTATAGCACTGGGTTTGCCCAGTAAAACACCGTAGAGAACTACAGCTCCATACATTAACAACATACAAGTCAGGAAAATAGATGCAAGCCCATGGTCTGATCTGGCCTAAGTAACAGACCAATGTGTGTGGATATAGAAGTATTGACCCATGCATATTTATTGGCAGACCAACGCGTTTTTTGAATGTAACTTCATCAGGCTTATATTAAAAGGATAATAACTTTCAGTTAAATAGACATTTCCAAATGTCTATCAGAACAGCTGCAGTCCTCTCCTAGTCCACAACACTGGGAATCCGGTAACACAACTATGGAGAGTTGTGCCAGCCATATGCACAACTGAAGAAGATGAGCAAACAATTGTTTCTCCATACTATTAACCTTTAAAATTTGAAAATATAATACATGAGGGAGCGCTCATATTATTTGTTTTTGGTTTACATACATTTCCATACATGAGTTTCTTTCTTTTCTCAGGAAGCTTAAATTTATGGATTTTGTGTTCAGTAGCACAGAATGCTGTACAGTACACTAAAATGGAAGATCTGCTGAAAATTGAGTTTTCCCGGATCCTCAGTGTATTGACAGTTTTGATAGACCTTTTAAATAGGGAACTCAGCCTCCAGCTGTTCCAGATAAAGCTCTAAGCAGTGTCGGATTGGCCCACCAGAGGACCGGTGGCAATATACCTACTGTATCTACCATGGTCCTAACCACTGCAAACCTACCTACCCGGGGGCAATCTACCTACCTACCATGGGTCTAATCACTGCCTACCTACCTAGGGGCAGTCTACATACTTACCTCAGGCCTAACTAGTGCCTACCTGTTTTGGGCCAATCTACATACCTATGGTCTACCTACCTAGCTGGGGCCAATCTACATCCTAAATACATGGGGACTATCTACTGCCTACCTACCTGGGGCCTAAAAACCTACCTAAATGGGTGCCTACTTAGGGTCTAGCAACCTGCCTACCTTGAGCCTACCCACCAACCTGCTTGGGGCCTAACTATCTACCTAGGATCTCCCTACCGGGGGCCCTTCCCCCTGTTTGCCTTCTACTAGGGCTTGTCCCTACCTAACTGGGGCCTTTGCTTCCTCCCCACCTCCCTGAAGCCTAATTTAGCGGACATTTTTAAAAAGGGGGGTTAACTTTGTAGAGCCAATTAGTATTCATGCTGCCCTGGGGCATTAAAAATCCTGTCCGCCAAATTCTGATAAGTGTTTCTGTATTTTATAGGTTTCCCATCTGGATTACGTCGGATGAGTGTTGGATCCATTTAATTAATAAAGTGATAACCAAGGCAAAGGTCATTATTTAATAAAGTGTTTTGTGTTTTTTCAGTGTATTTTCTTACCACTATTTTTCCAGTTATAGCAATAGAGGTGTCTGCAGAGTTGATAGAGCTGAGGCTTCTTTCAGCGCGTAAACAGAAACATGTAAAAAATGACAGTATGACCTCGATTCCCTGCACCACCTAGAGATGATGCATCACTCCTGTAGCTGGTCTTCTGGGTACAGGGGAAGGAGTAGCACAATCTCCCAGGGGTTAATCCTCTGTTCCTCCCCTACCCACCTAAGAGACTGGGCCTCTAAGTAATGGCCTCTATCTGCTCTCTCAGCCTTGGGAAGTTTGTACAGAGTTGGGAAAAGGTGCTGGAAAAGTAAGGATTCTAAGATATTTGTATCCAAATCTGTAGGGATGAGAGTTGGCCAGGAGAAGTCAGCATGGAGGTTTGAACTGATTGGAGAAGAAAAGGAATGTGAACAATTCATCAGAGAAACGTCACTTGTGAGTCACTAAGTGTAACTGAACTGTAATCACTTATATATGTGCAAAGTGCACATTACTATGTTGTCATTAGATCCATTAAGAGAACTTCCCAAACTTCTGTGATCTGAAAACGTCCTAAAATAGGGACTATTCACCATGTACTACTAATGCTTACAATGTTGGAAAGAATGCTTAAGCTCCCTGGGATGTACACTGTCATCAGATTGGTTAGATGTTTCTCCACCGTAGAACCATTATGAACAAGTTTAGATAGTACAGATGTAAAATCATGTGCCTGTCTCCGGATGGTTTGGGTACTAGAGATACCTTGGAGTTTACCCCTACATCTCTCTGTGACACAAGTACAGACCTAAAAACGTGCTCTTGCAACTGTAGCTGAACTAGCAGCTGTTGGTTGGGATGAACATCTCTGACAAGTTTCTGCTACTCCTTCTTCTGGGTTGGAATCAGCTTATCGAGTTCTGACCAAAAAGCCTCCAGGATGAAATTTGAGGTTACACAGAGTAATTTTAAATGGGATATTGGCCTGCCAGGACTTGGTCCAGGTAGCTTTTCTTCTAGTGGTGGAGAGCAACATGCTTCTGACACATGGCCGATTGTAAAATACCGGACTTATTCTATAACAGAATCCAACAATATTTTACAACTGGTTTTCGTTTGTTGTCACTTTTTTGGGTGGATTTTGCGTCTGGATTTTGGATTCAGCCAGCCCATTAACATTGAACAACACATTTTCTGTTGGAAATCCAGCAGAAAAATGTACATGTTCCAAGTTTTTGGTAACACCGGTGGTTTTGAAATTCAACCGACGGTAAAACAGAGCAGCATAGACTACTGGGTGGATTTTCCATTGATGTCTATGAGGATGGTTGACAGTCGATTTTTTTTTCAGAAAATCCACTGCTAGATTAACGTTGTTAATCTCTGAGTCAACAAACCATGGTTTTCCTGCAAAATGAGGGAGAGGAACACCCCTAGATACATAGGCCTGGTATTACAAAAGCTCAAGTATGCAAA
The DNA here is from genome assembly GCA_025379985.1 of Phyllomedusa bahiana. Taxonomy (NCBI): domain Eukaryota; kingdom Metazoa; phylum Chordata; class Amphibia; order Anura; family Hylidae; genus Phyllomedusa; species Phyllomedusa bahiana. The sequence continues at coordinate 58,252 of JAODAL010013719.1, read as the reverse complement.
CAACACAGAAAAATACCAATACCTTCAGGGCAAGTAGAAATCTACAATAAAATATAACTTTTATTAATAATGTACTAAAAAAGGGAACAATAAGGGAGTAATAATCCCTAAAAGAGTCCCTAAAAGACCCTACCTACTAAACCTAATGTCCAATATACGGGGTTACTGCCCTGAAAAAGGCGACCCCATCAAGAACCTACCCTATTAGGTCCTTACAAAATCCCTAGGTCAAGATACCACACGAAACTTCTAAATATACCAAAAACAAAAAACTACATATAAACCACACAACATCAAAGGATAAACATACAAAAAACCCCAATGGGGGAAAAAATGGCATGCAAAGAAAATACCTATCCCCATATATCCGGGACGGGATATTGTTCCCTTTTTTAGTACATTATTAATAAAAGTTATATTATATTGTAGATTTCTACTTGGCCTGAAGGTATTGGTATTTTTCTGTGTTGTTTGCATAACTCTGAGTCACCCAGAATCAATCATCCTGGATCCTTTGCAGTTCTCCGTTGGGACTATGGACCTTGTTGACAGTTAGGTAATAGCCACATCCACCTTGGTCTCATGTTTTCCCCCTGTTCTTAGCAGAAACATTGCCTTGAACCATCTATTGAAGGTAAGCTTTTTCAGGTGCCTTAAACTTGGATAACATCATAGCCAAGGGGGAATCATCTGCTGTAAAAGGCCCTGGTGGACTTTGGTCTTTCCACCCAGGTGGTCACTTGCTCCTCTGACTGTATTGCCTGAAGGAGCTTAGGCATCTTATCCATACTAAAGAGCCTGGTTTCGTTGCTCTCATCTTCTTCTGAGGAATGAAGAATGAATCTCATCAAACACTGTAAAGTCTAAGCTTGGTATGTAGCTCACAGAGGAACTTGCCTGATTCAAGCCTCTGCTGGGAGAGAAGAATTTTAGCACCTTTTTTAATGCCTTAATAAAATCTTTAACCCAAATCAACCCTTGTGGACAGAGGGCTCATATTTTTCAGGTAAAAGGATATCACACTTGTGGCAAGATAGGTGCCTCCTCTTATAAGAGGATTTTCAGTGTCCGAAATCCAAATGAGATATCTGAAATATATAAAGAAAATAAACTTTGAAGTGACATTAAACTAAATAATGAAATTGCAATTTGAACTCTTATAATTATAATACAAGAAAGTTGCCACAAGGTAGAGCACAAATACACACTGTAGGCAGCGCTCAGCATGAGTTTTATTGTACATATTGACTAGAAAGTAACATAGCTGGGAGAAAAAGAAAATTAACCCTTGATATCTTTTGAAATACAACATTTTTATTGTGCACGGTGAATCCCATAAAACAAAATTTAAACCCCCAATTAGTGTTGAGCGATTATTATTGACAAATTTTAAAATTTCGGCACGGTATTTACGTTGATGTATTTTTTTAGATCACGCGATAATTTAGGTTAAAATCTGTGCATAATCTATTAATATCGCGCCTTTTTCGGCGCTTCTGTAAATTTTGGCGGGCCAGCAAATCAGCTTACAGAATAGAGCAGGGTGAGAGGGTGTTTTTGCGACGAGTCATGACTGGGATGTGTTATGGTTGCGTTTGGGAAAAAATCAGATGCCCTCATTTTACTTTAGAACATCCCTTCCTGTTAATGAACAGTGTGTGTCAGTATCTCAAAGCAGTAGGACGTGCGCTCTGCCTCTGTGCAAACAGCTCAGCGAAATTATTCTATTTGTTCACAGAGACAGCTCTTTGAGCTGTTATCCTTAGAACTCAGTTAAATCAGAGATTTGCAGATTTTAGGTAGTTAGGCAGAGAATTTTAAAGGAGCATCTACCGCTGTAAAGTCACGGGGGAAAGCGGGGGAGGGCCCCGCTGGCGAACACAGACAAGCTCTTTAAAAAATACTGGATATTGTACTGCAGACATTGCATTGCAATAGCTTTATTATTAACAGTTTACTGTTGAAATATTACTTGGATATTGGGCAGCCTGAAGTTATATTAGGATACAGATCTTTTCTAATAACTGCAGGTCTATTTGTTAGGTGCAAAACTCCACTTTGATTATCAGTATACATTTCAGATAGGTTTTCTTTTTCAATTTTGCCCAGTTCATCTTGTTGATGAGGTACCTTGCAGTTAAATTTGAATCCAGCATTTTTTAGTCACCAAGGTTGATAGGTGCCAAAAATACCTTTAATTATCGGTATACTTTTCAGATACGTGTTTTTTTGCACTTTTGCCCCGTCCAGATTTGGGTTTATAGAGGTACCTTGCAGATAAAATTTGAATCCAGCAATTGTGTAGTCACCACAAAGGGGAATCGATCGGTGCCAAAAATACCTTTTATTATCTGTATACATTTCAGATACGTGTTTTTTGCACTTTTGCCCAGTCCAGATTTGTTGATAGAGGTACCTTGCAGTTAAAATTTGGGAAACCAGCAATTGTGTAGGGCACCACAGGGGAATTGATAGGGGCCAAAAATCCCTTTTATTATCTGTATACCCCTTTCAGATACGTGTTTTTTTGCACTTTTGCCCAGTCCAGATTTGTTGATAGAGGTACCTTGCAGTTAAATTTGAATCCGCAATTGTGTAGTCACCACAGGTGAATTGATAGGTGCCAAAAATACCTTTTATTATCTGTATACATTTCAGATACTTGTTTTTTTTGCACTTTTTGCCAGCCCAGATTTGTTGATAGAGGCCCTTTTGCATTTTAAAATTTTGGGAATCCAGCAATTGTTTAGTCAAAGGGGGAAAATTGATAGGGGCCAAAAAAAACCTTTTTTTAACCGTATACTTTTCGGGTTTAAGTGGTTTTTTTTCCCTTTTTCCCCTTTTCCAAAATTTTGTTGTAGGGGCCCCTTGTTTTTAAATTTAAAATCCAGAAAATTGTGTGGGTCCCAAGGGGTAAAATTGATGGGTTTCCAAAAAAAATTTTTTTTTCTGTAACAAAAGTACTTTTTTTTTTTTGAAAAATTTTTGCCCAAACCCAAAAAATTTTTATAAAACCCCTTTGACCCCTTTCCCAATTTAATCAAAATTTTTATCACCCTTAAATTAACCCCCTCCAAAAATCCCTTTTATTACCCCCCTTTATTAAAAATTTCAAAAATTTTTTTTTTTTTCCCCCACCCCAAAACCAAAAAAAAAACACCCCCCCCCCAAAAAAAAAAGAAAAAAAATTAAAAAAAAAATTTTAATCCACAATTTGTACCCCCACCACATAAATTGAAAAACCCAAAATAAAATAAAAACCTTTTAATTAAAACCCCGATAAAAATTTCCCCAAATATTTTTTTTTGAATTTTCCCATTCCAAAAATTTTTAAAAATAAAATTTCCCCCCTTCACGGTTTAGGTTAATTTGGTTTTTCCAAACCAATTTTTTTCAAAAACCAAAATTTTTGAAAATTCCCCAAAAAAATCCCCTTTTAAAATTAAAAAAAAATCCATAATACATTTAAAAAGAAAAAAGTTTTTTTTCCACTTTTCCCATAAAAAATTTTTTATAAGGTAAATTTTCAGTTTTAAATTTTAAAAATCCAAAATTTTAATCACCAAAAAGGGTAAATTTTTAAAGGTCCCCAAAAAATCCCTTTACTTTATCTTTTAAATAAAAATTTCCCCAAAGATTTTGTTTTTTTTTTTTTTTTTTTTAACTTTTGGGGGAAAGTCCCAAATTTGGTTATTCCACCTGCAGTTAAAATTTAAAATTTTAAGGCCATTTTTTCCCCAAATTTGAATTAATTCCAAAAATTTTTTACCTTTTATTTTTAAAACCCTTTTTTATAGTTTTTTTTTCACTTTTCCTTTTCCTTTTGTTTCTAAGGTACCTTTAAAAAGTTTTTTAAAATTTAAATCCCAAGAAAATTTTGTTAATTCAAAAAACAGGTTTTTTTGAAATTTTTTTAGGTTTCCCAAAAAAAACCTTTTATTATTCCTTTAAAAATTTCCCAGTTTTCTTTTTTGGGGGTTTTTTTTTGGGGAAAACTTTTTAGCCCCAGTTCCAATTAAATTTGTGTGGGATAGAGGACCTTGAAGTTTAAATTTGAATTTAAGTAAAAATTTGTTGTAGTTAAAGGGGGAAAATTTTTTAGGGAATCCAAAAAATTTTATTTTTTCTCCGAAATTAAACATTTTCTTTTTTTTTGGTTTTTGGTTTTTTTCCCCACTTTTGCCAATTTCCGGATTGTTAAAATTTAGACCCAAACCTTGAATTAATTTGAACCCAGAAAATTTTTCTATTAGCCCCGGGTTAATTTTTTTTAGGTTTTTCCCAAAAATTTAAAATACATTTTATTTTAATCCTTATAAAAAAAATTTCAAAAAAAATTTTTTCACTTTTCGCCAGTAAAAGATTTTTTTTTTATTTTTAAAACCTTTGTGTTTAAATTTGGGAATCCCAACCAATTTTTTAAAATCAAAACAAGGGTTTTTAAACTTTTTAAGGTGAAAAAACCCTTTTTAAAAATTTTCCCCCCCATATCATTTCAAATCGTGTTTTTTTGCCCCTTTTTTGCCCTTGTAATTTGGTTTGATAATTTCCCTTGGGTTTAAATTTTAATAAATTGTGTAGTAAAACCAAAAACAGTGTAAACCTAAAAAAGGTGCCAAAAAAAAATAAATTTTTTTTAAATAATATTCCCCCTTTTAAAGGAAGTGTTTTTTTGTTTTTGCCCAGGTTAATTTTTTGGGTTTGGATTTTACCTTTTTCCCCCGGGGGGTTAAAATTTTTTTTGAATTGGAGTCCCCAGGTGTTAAGGGTGAAAAATTTTACCTTTTATATTATTTTTTTAGTCGTGTTTTTTTTCCCCATTTTTGGGTCCCCGATTTTTTGTAGATTTACCCCCCCCATTTAAATTTTGGAAATCCCCCCCCCAATTTTTTTTTCCCAAAAAATTTAAAATTATATAAAAAAATTTATTTTTATTAAAATCCGGTTTTTTGTTTCCCCCCAGTGGGTGGTTGTTTTTTGGCATTTTTTTGCCCGGGTTCCGATTTTTTTGATAGTGCCACCTTGCATTTAAATTTGAACCCAAAACCCCAATTTTTTGTCCCCAATTTTTGGGAAATTTGATAGGTCCCCAAAAAATCCCTTTTTTTACCCTTTTTATACATTTCGGGATACTTTTTTTTTTTGCATTTTGCCCAGCCCCAGATTTGTTTTTTTGAGGTTTTTGCATTTAAAAATTTGAACCCCAGAAATTGTTTTAGTCCCCCAACAGGTAAATTTGGGAAAAGGTGCCAAAAAAAAATTTTTTTATTATCGTTAAAATTTCAGATACGTGTTTTTTTCCCACTTTTCCCCAGTCCAGTTTTGTTGATAGAGACCTTCCCATTTAAAATTTTGAATCCAGAAATTTGTGTAGTCACCACGGGTTTTGAATTGATAGGTCCCCAAAAAAAATTTTAATTACCCTATACTTTTCGGGATAGTTTTTTTTTTTTGCACTTTTCCCCAGTCCAGATTTTTTGGGATAGGGGCCCTTAAAATTTTAAATTTGAATCCAGCAATTGTTTGTCCCCAAAGGGGGGAAATTGATAGGTCCCAAAAAAAACCTTTTATTTTGTATACATTTCAGAAAATTGTTTTTTCCCAACCCCTTTTCCCCAGCCCAAATTTTTTGGGTTTTGTTTGGGCCCCCTTTTCCCATTTAAATATTTGAATCCAGCAATTGTTTAGTCCCACGGTGAATTGATGGGTCCCAAAAAAAAACCTTTTATTACCCGTTTTTCATTTCAGATACGTGTTTTTTGCATTTTGGGCCCAGCCCAAAGATTTTTAAATAGTGCCCCCTTGAGTTAAATTTGAACCCAAAGAAATTTTTTTTAGTCACCACGGGTGAATTGATAGGTGCCAAAAATACCTTTTATTATCTGTAAAACTTTTAAATTTTACTGTTTTTTGCATTTTTTGCCCAGCCCAAAGATTTGTTGATAGGGGACCTTGCAGTTAAATTTGTTTCCAGAAAATTGTTTAGTCCCCACAGGTGAATTGAAAAAAGGTTTCCCAAAAAATACCTTTTATTTTCCGTTAATTTCAGTTTACGTTTTTTTTGCATTTTTGGGCCCAAGTCAGATTTTTTTGATAGAGCCCCCTTCCCTTTTAAAATTTTGGAATCCAGCAATTTGTTTTAGTCCCCAACAGGTAAATTTGGGGAATTAAGGTGGCCCAAAAAAATTACCTTTAATTACCCCATTCCCTTTTTAGAAGTGTTTTTTGCATTTTTCCCCGGGGCCCGATTTGTTGTTTGGGGGTCCCTTTTTTTTTGAAATTTAGATTTAAAACCCAGAATTGTTTAGTCCCCCAAAGGTGAATTGAAAAGGGTCCAAAAAATCCCTTTTTTTACCCGGGTTTTTAACATTTCAGATAGTGTTTTTTGCACTTTTGCCCAGCCCAAGTTTTTGTTGTTAGTGCCACCTTGCATTTAAAAATTTGAACCCAGCAATTTGTAGTCCCCCAAAGGTGAATTGAAAAGGTCCCAAAAAATTTCCCTTTTATTACCCTGTTTTTGAATTTCAGTGGTGTATTTTTTTTTTCACTTTTGCCCAGTCCGTTTTGTTGATAGAGGTACCTTGTAGTTAAATTTGAATCCGGGAAATTTGTGTAGTCCCCACGGTGAATTGATAGGTCCCAAAAAATCCCTTTTTTTTTTTTTTCTGTAAAAATTTCCAGATACGTTTTTTTTTTGCATTTTTTCCCCCGGGCCCCAAAATTTTTTTTGATGGGGAGCCCCTTGCATTTAAAATTTTGGGAATCCAGCAATTTTTTAGTAAACCACAGGTAAATTTGATGGGGTCCCAAAAAAAATCCCTTTTTTTTTTCCCGGGATACATTTCAGATACTTTGTTTTTTTGCATTTTTGCCCAGCCCGATTTGTTGATAGAGGTACCTTGCAGTTAAATTTTGAATCCAGCAATTGTTTTGCACTACAGGTGAATTGATTGGTCCCAAAAAATACCTTTTTTTAAACCGTTCCCTTTTCAGATAGGGTTTTTTTTTTTTTTTGCATTTTTCCCCAGCCCCAGATTTGTTAAATAGAGCCACCTTGCAGTTAAAATTTGAATCCAGCAATTGTTTTTTTTTCCCCAAAAGGGTTTAAATTTGTTTGGGGAAAAAAAAATACCTTTTTTTTTCCGTATAATTTTCAGAAAAACGTTTTTTTTTTTGCATTTTTTGCCCAGTCCAGATTTGTTGTTAGGGGTTTCCTTGCATTTTTAAATTTAATCCGCAATTGTGTATTTCATAAGGTAAATTTGGGATTGGTGCCAAAAATCCCTTTTATTATCCGTATACATTTCAGATACGTTTTTTTTTGCATTTTTTGCCCAGTCCAAAATTTTTTGATATTTGCCCCCTTAAAAATTTTAAATTTGTTCCAGAAATTGTTTAGTCCCACAGGGGGAATTGATAGGGGGCCAAAAATACCTTTTTTTTTATCCCGTATACATTTAAAGGTTACTTTTTTTTGCACTTTTGCCCAGTCCAGATTTTTTTTGATAGAGGTCCTTTGCATTTAAAAATTTAAATCCAGTTTTTTGTAGCCCACCAAGGGGGAAAATTTGGTCCCAAAAAAAAACCTTTTATTATCCTTTATACATTTCGGGATAGTTTTTTTTTCCCACTTTTGCCCAGTCCGATTTGTTGATAGAGAAACCCTTTGGCAGTTTAAATTTAAATTTCCCGCAATTGGGGTGGGTAACCACAGGTGAATTTGTTTGGTCCCAAAAATTTCCCTTTTTTTATTTTCTTTTAAACCATTTCGATACGTGTTTTTTGCACTTTTGCCAGTCCGTTTTTTTGGGATAGAGGTCCCCTTGCATTTAAAATTTTGAATCCAGAAATTGTATAGTCACCAAAGGTAAACTGTTTAATGCCAAAAAATACCTTTTTTTACCCGTTTTTCATTTCAGATACGTTTTTTTTTGCGCTTTTTCCCCAGTCCAAATTTTTTTGATAGTGCCCCCTTGCAGTTAAATTTGAATCCAGCAGTTGTTTAGTCCCCCACAGGTAAATTTATAGGTGCCAAAAATACCTTTTATTATCTTTTTTATACTTTTCCCGTTTCCGTTTTTTTTTTTGCACTTTTGCCCAGCCCAGTTTTTGTTGATAGAGACCCCCTTTCCCTTTTTAAATTTGAACCCAGAAAATTTGTGTAGTCACCACAGGGGGGAATATTTGGGGTGCCAAAAAATCCCCTTTTATTTTTCCGTATACATTTTAGATACGTTTTTTTTTTTTTTTTGCACTTTTGCCCATTTCCAGTTTTGTTGTTTAGGGGTTTTTTTAAACCCTTTTTTGCGGGTTAATTTTGAATCCAGCAATTGTGTAGTCACCACAGGTGAATTGATAGATCCCAAAAATCCTTTTATTACCCGGGTTACTTTTCGAACGTCGTTTTTTTTTTTGCACTTTTCCCCGTCCAGTTTTTTTTTGATAGAGCCCCCTTTTGAAATTTAAATTTTTAAATCCGCAATTTTGTTTTGATTTGAGGGATTGGGAAAAGAATAGCTGTGATTTGCCGTCTTTTAATAAGGGCTTTTTCCAAAACTTTTCCCATCCCCTCTCAAATTTTATCTTTCTGAACTTGGAGCGAATTTGCAGGGGGTAAGCGAGAAAAAGGGGGGGGGTTGGACAGGGGAGGTAGAGGTACAGGGGAAGGTGCCCCTTTCCAGTGCTGGCAAACAACACCCCAAAGCAGCGGATTGAGGGTTTGAAAGGCCCTTCAGACCTGTCATCGCTGGGTCGGGGCCCCCCTTTGAATCTCGGAAACGAACAGCTTTCCCCAAAATCTTTTCTTCAGTGGTTAAGAACCCTGGCTTCCAGCAGTCTTTACCTCCTCGTCCCCCCCAGTAAGGCCCCAAAAAATGTCGTCATCGCATCATCAGAAATCCGTAAACGGGAAGCGAAGGCAGCCCAATGTCAATCGGGGGTTTAACCCCCCATTTGTGGATAATCCATTTTCGGGAAGGGAACCTCTTTGGGGAAAAAAAGGGGTTTGGGGGTCAAAAGGCATTTTAAAAATCAAGAGCCCAAAGAGGATGATTTTCTCTGCCAGTTATGATGCCATCAGGGAAAGGGAAAAGGAAACCCCGGGTCAATCGGCAAAAATCCCTGGGCGGTCGGCGATCCCTTGCACCCCTCTTGCTTGTTCCCCGCACCCTTACGGGGATGCAAAAATATCAGGACGACGAAGTCCCCTTGTGTTGATGATGATGATGATTTACATTTCGGATCCAACGTGGTCTTTTCACCAAATTTTTTGCGGGGGGGCTTAAACACTGGAAAGAGAAAAGGGAAGGGGCGATTTGGGGGAGGTTTTTCAGTTCGGGTCCCGCCTCAAAAAAGGGGGGGAGGGCGGTCGCAGAAGTCGTGATATGATTCCTTAAACCGGTCCCGCGGAAACCCCGCTTTTCCCCTTATCGGCCCCTCAAAAAGGTCCGGCCTCTCATGGCCCGGGCCCTTTTTTGAGCAAGCCCTGATTCACCCCTGATGTATATGCCCGTCTTTGGGCCCTAAATGCATAAGTAGAGGCAAGAAAACTTAGGGTTTTTTTTTAAAAAACCCCCACCCCAAGATGGGCTAGTCACATTTCAGCGGGAAAGCATGAGTTTTAAAAGGAGGGCCAAAAACTTGGCCAAAAAAAGGCCCCGAACCCACGCCGGGCCTTTCCAAAACCCCTGTTTTAAAACCCTTTTGTCTCCGCCCCCTCCTCCTCCGCCCCCACCAAGCATTCCTCAGTGCCCCTTGTCTTCAAAAGTCTGTTTGGGATAGCCTTGCTTCAGCCCACCGTGCCCCAGTTTCTACCCCGCACCCCCCAGAGACCCCTCCCCCCCCTTTTCCCTTTCCGGGCCAAATTTGACGGGCCCCCAAAAGCCGTACACGGGCCCGTCTTGCATCCCGTATTTTGTCTTCCAGGTTTGGGGCAGGGAAAGGGAAAACTTTAAACCCCAAAACCCCCCAAGGCCCAAAAACCCCGAATGTTTGGGGATTGCCCGGCTTTTGGGGCCCTTTTTAAATGTTGCCTTTCCCTTGGTGGACAAAAGATGGGGTTTTTTTTCCCGTCATTTCCCTTGCCTGCCCCAATACCAGATGCCGGGGCAGGCATTTTTTTGCCAAAAAAAAAGCCGTTCCCCGCCTGGGGCCCGCCGTGTTTATCTAAAAAATTTCAAAAGGGGTTTTTGCTATCTGTGGCCGGGGGAAAAAATCCAAAATGACCACCCACAATGGACTAAAAAACACGGCCAAGACCGCTATATTCCTGTGACAACTCACTTGGGGTGGAAGGTTGGGGGGGATGTCTCTGGGGGGGGACGGTGGCTTCCCGGCTCGGGGCCAACCCCTTTTTAAAAACCCCAGGGATGGTGCAGGGCTCTTTCCCCAAGGTCCCCTGGTGGCATCACGGGCCCGGAAACCATTTCCGTGTTTGGAAAAATTAAACTGTCTTGGGGGACCATCCACAACCCCAGGTCAGGAGCTGTGGGGCGGCTTCCGCAACGAAAAACCCAGCGCTGGCTGGGTGCCCAAAAACCTTGGGGCCAGGCAAGGGTTGGGGGTGCGGGGGTAACGGGGCGAAATTGCTGGCCGCCCCTTTAAAATGTTAGGGTGGAGCAAAATCCCCCTTTCCCGGGGCCTTTTCATGAACCTTGTCGTTTCCCGAAATTTCTAAAGAGCTTTCCCGGGGTCTTGGGCTGCCTGCTGGGAAGGCCTGAGGGGCTGAGTTCGCACTTTCGACGTTCACAAACCCCCCTTCGTCCCCCCTGCCTGCCTTTTTCGGGTCAGCTCGGCCTCCCCCGGGGCAAAAACCCTTCATTTTTGACGTGGGGGCACGTGGAATTCCCCCCTCCACTTTCTCCCGCATTGTGGGAGCAGCGCAAAGCCATTTTCACAGTACGAAGTGCACCAAAGGCCTGACAAACAGCGGGGGGCGGACCTCGGGGGGGGGTTGAGGGCCCCCGGGGGAGTGGAGGAGGGTGGGAAAAAAAGCTCTCTCACCATCCTTTTCCAGTTTTGAAGAAGCCACCCAAAAAGGGCAGTTTGGACCAAATTTTTTTGTTTAGCATGAGCATTTTGGTGGGGGTTTTTTCCCTTTGTTCTGGAAAACGATCGTTGGACACTCTGAAAAAAAGGTCCCGCCCAAACGGAGGAGGAGAGGGACACAATGCGGACACAGACCTTTCCTCGGTTGAATCCAAAAGGCCGACTTTCTCATTTTATCGGTTTCATTAGGCAGTTTGGGGGGTTCCAGGTAGTGCAAGGCGGCGCATCAGCCTCACTGTGGTTCTCTCAGGAAGTAAAAGGCTGTGTTGAAGCTGTGCCGGAGGAAACGGAGGAGGAGGGGAGGTTTTCCCAGACACCCCGTTACCGATGTCCCGCCTTGGAAAGAGGTTGGCCAATTTGAGGCGGAGGAGGGAAAATGAGGGGAAAATCAATTTGTAGTGCCCCCGACCCCCGGGGGTTGGGAATCAAGGTCCTTCTCACAGAGTGCTTGGATGCTCCATTTCCCCCAACTGATCCTCGCAATTAAGGCCTCAAAAGAACAACAGTTATGGGGGGGCCCCCCCTATCCCGGTACAAAACAAAATCGCACTTTCCTTCCCCCCACCCCAAAAAGAGCGTAAAAACAGGAAAAGGGGACCTTGCTGATTGATCAACTGGAGAATCTGTTTCGTCTGCTTCAGGTTCCTCAAATGTCACGTGGAAAAACATCGCGACGTGACAGAAGGAAAATGCCAAGAGCCGTAGCGGCGCAGCAGCAGCAGGCAAGGTGGCAAAGCCAAATGGGGGGACCTTGGCAATCTTTATTTACCACCTCACCAACGCATGCAAAAAGGGCACACATCCAACACATAGAGACCGCTTAAAATCTGGTCCGACTACTGCTCTCAACACGATGTTTTTGTATGTGTTCCGGACCCAATAACTTCTGGGTTCCCAAAAGGACGAAAGGCCCCCAGCTCGCTCGCCATGCCCAAGAGGTTTTTTGTCCTGCACAGCAGCCAGGCAATCTGACGGACCTTCAGCACAGTGGAGGAGTCTTTTCAGGCAAACGATCCGGCTTTCCCCAAAATAAAGTTTGGGTCGTTTTTACTTTCATCAAGATGAATCGGGATGGATTTGATGTGTTGTGGCTCCAATTGCCCAGGTCACCGATTAGTTGCCGGTCTACATTCCTCTTTAAACAGAAATGGTCCTTTGAAAACTTTTTTTTAAAATGACATTTCTTACTGCAAATTTTTTCTCAGTTCCAAAAAGTTTAAATTTTTTTGGGTTTTTCTGTGAGGGACGTAAAAGACAGCAAGGTTTATGAAACACCCTATTCCCTTTACTCACTTTATCTTTAGAAGTTTTTGCATTGTTTAATGGTTTTGAGGTCATGGGTTCTGTGGAAAACAGCTATAATTATTGGGGCCCTTTTGGGAAAAGAAATGTGGCTTCTTTAAGTGGTTTTCTCAATCACAATTTTTTTTAGTGGCGAGAAAGGTTTTATTTTATAATTTTTTTTTTGGGCCCTTTTTGCTGTGGGGAATTTCAGCAATAAAAACATGGGCCTTTTTTAAACAAAATTTGGGTTTTGAAAAGGCATTTCTCCCCCCAATTTTTAACGTGGGTGAGAAGTTTTAAATTTTTTTTAAATTTTTTTTTGGGGGCATGCTGCTTTTTAAATGCAGCAACACTATGGGTCCTATTCTAAAAAATTTTTTGTTTTCTAAAAAACATTTGTTCTTCACAATTTTGTCAAAAGTGGCACCAAGGGGCATTTTTTTGAAATTTTTTGGGGGGAATTTTTTTTGTGGGCATGCCAAACTTTAAAATTTTTGGTCCCCATTAAAAAAAAAAAATGTTGTTTCTTTAAAAGACAAATTTTTTCTTCCAATTGCAAAAATTTGGGCTCAAGGGGCAAACTTTGAATTTTTTGGGGGATTTTGGGTGTGACAAAGCAGCTATACTACAGGGCCGGGTTTAAAAAAAATTGGGGTTTTTGTTTCTAACAGACATTTGTTTTTCCCAAAATTGTCAAAAGTGGCTCGGGTCAGTTTTGAATTTGGGGGCATTTTGCGTGACATCAGCTATAACTACAGTCCTTTTAAAAAAAAAAATTGTTTCTAACGACATTTGTTCCCACAAATTGTCAAAAGTGGCTCATGGGCATTTTTGAATTTTTGGGGGCATTTTGCTGTAAATGCAGCTAGACAACGGGTCCTATTGAAAAAAATGTGGTTTTAACAGACTTTTGTTCTTCACAATTGTCAAGAGGGGCTAAAGGGATGGCTGTCAAAACAAATATTTAGGCACTTTAATGGCACAATTGCAAAATGACTTGTTTTTGCAAGATCTTTAACAAGCACAATCCCTTTTTTGAACAACCCCTTTAATTAAATTAAAAAAAGAAAAAAAAGACATGGGGGATTCCACCAATTTAAAAATGTGTTTTCAGAATTAAAACAAAAAATTTCATTACAAAATATGGGAAAAAAAAATTCCTCTTTTTCAAGGGAGTACGGAAACGGGCCGATTTTACAGTAATAATTGGAGAACACAGAGAACAAAAAACGAGAAACAATTTCCTACCTTTTGGAAAATAAAAAAAAGGAAAAAAGGGGCCCCGGGGGAACAGACGTTTAACCACCATTTTCCAGTAAGCCAAATTGGGCCCATCATAGGGGGGCAAACGTCCCAGGTTTGACTTTGGGACTGAGGGAAAGGGTGGAGGGCTTTCTCACACTTCGCTTCCCACTCTTTCAGCCGAATTTTCGTGCTCTCATAAGGGATTTTTTACCTGTTAAAAAAATGACGGACCCACCGGGCCTACCGCACCCCCCGTAACCCGGCCCCCCCCGGACGAACCTGCTGTTAATAGATGAAGACCCAGCCTGGCTCTCACGACCCCTGTAATCGGCCCGCACTGGACCTCCCGGGTTAACAGATGCTGACGGGACAAATGGGCTCCACCGTTAGGGGGCAATCAGGGGACTTTTAAAATTTCTCTAAAAAATCAATTTTGAAAAGGGGATTTTTTTTGAGGGTTTAATAGTGTCAAAAAGGCCCCTGGACACAAATTTCCAATTTTAGGCTTAAAATTTTTGGGCTGAGTCACTATGGGGGCGCTATTTGATCCCAGGGGGCGTCCCTAATCACTGAAGAAGATTTGGAGGAAAAATAAACCATTGAATTGATTTGGGTGAATCATCTCAGAAGCCAGGGGGGCAAATGTCTTTTCAACAAAAAAAGTGTTTTGGGGATGAAAAACATTTTTTTTATTTTGGGTGTGGGGACGAATTAAAAATCAAAGTTAAAAATACCTTTAAAAATGCAGGGGGGGGGTGTATGTTGTATGTTATCACACTTAAAAAAAGCAAAATGATAAATATGTCAAATAATTAAATAAAACTTCCCTAAATAAATTCTGTAAACCAATTGTCATTTAACAAAACATATACGAAAATGACAGTCCACTGTACAGATATAGCAAGTGCCACTTTGTGATCTGTGGGTCAAACAGGTTAGGGTCCATGCTGTGGTACAGACAAGATAGAGTCATTGTCCAGTTCATCTATAATGGTGGTTGAAAACTCCTTTTTCCGGCACTTTTTAAATCCGGTGGGTCTTGCATGTTAGATGGTCATCACTGTGGTCCCAGGACAGCATGTCAATGTCCAGTTCAACTAACAATGGATGGTTGAAAAGACTCCTATATCCGGCACTTTTTAATCAGTGGGTCAGACAGGATTGGGGCTCATGCTGTGGCTCAGGACCAGATAGTGAAGTCCAGTGAAACTAAAATGGTGGTTGAAAGATTCCTTTTTTCCCGCACCTAATTAATGTGGGTCATGCAGTTTGGGGCTCATGCCTGTGGGCCAGGACAGGGATAGTCTATGTCCAGATCCAACTAAAATGGTTGTTCAACAGACTCCTTTTTTCTTGCACTTTTTAATCTGTGAGTCAGACAGGTTTAATGTCATTCTGCGGTACAGACAGATATAGTTCAATGTCCATCAACTAAAATGTGGGTTGAAAGACTTCCTTTTTTCCTCCCCGCACTTTTTAATCCTGGGGGTCAGATAGGATTATGGTCAGCTAGCGTTCCGGACAGGGATAGTCAATGTCCATTCAAGTAAAATGATGGTCAAATCATACTTGCCTTCTGGCACTTTTTTAATTTGTGCGTCATGCAGGTTTAAGGGTCCCATGCTGTGGTGCAAGACAGGGATAGTGAATGGTATGTGACTTATTATTCTGTGGCCTTTTAATAACCGAAGTGTGTTGCCAAGATGTGCAGGTATCCCATTTGAATGTTGTGGATGTTAATTCCCGCTTCTTCTCCAGCCTGTTTGGTGGTAATAATTAAGGTGTTTTTCCTCTCCATAGACTTTAAATGACATCACGTCGTTAATCTATTATCGACTATCAGATGTCGTCTTGATAATTGCCGATATCGACTATCGACCCGATGACGATAGTCAATGTAATCGCTCATCACTGCTCTTCATTACCAGCACTGGGGCTTGGTGTTAGCCAGCTGAGGTTTCTCCCCCCCCCAAGCTAACACTAACTCTATCTCTCTATTACCCCAATGACCCAACACATAAGGGCTACTGGGTAGAGCAAGATTACAGTCAGAAGTGGACCCTCTAATCTGATGGTCCGTTAATTGGGCAATTGTGAGCTAATATTTTAGGATGTGAAGGGCCTTCGCATACTAATAATATTAGGCTACAGATGCTGGTTATGAAAAATGGGGGGACCCCACCATGTTTTTTATTTATTTATTAAAAATCGGCATCCACTGTAATAAATAAATAATAAAAAAAAATATGTGGGGTCCCCCTAATCTTTCTTAACAGCCCACAGCTGCATGCTGAAACTATCAGGACGAAATGGTCCATGGATATTTGGTCCTTCTCACTTTAAAAATACCAGACTGCAGCTGCCCTAGATGCAAACCATCACATTAGATAGTCCACGTCTGATGGTTTCCTGACTCTTCACAAAAAAACACACACAAAAAAGGGGACATTATTTACTTAGAAAACACCACCATTGTGGGCCCTGTTCACAGCTCAATAGCTGGACTAAACTGAGCCCAGGAGCAGGCATCTAGCCTTATATGCTGACAGGTGCATCTGATTGCTGAATCACAAGTTAAAGGAGTTGTCTCCCCACCGGGTGTCAAAGACTGCATGAAAGAAATTCTCTGTCACTTCCTGGTGTCAGACTAAGTTTGCATAAGCTCCCATGCTTGTATTTCTTTTCAGATGCAATAGATTAGATAGTATCCTTCTCAAACTATTGCAGACTTCTTACTGATCCCCCTAAATCAAAAGACCCTAATTACAAGAGCTGTTTAACTTGAGATAAATCACAGCTTTTTACGGTCCTGGCAGCACAAGGACACTACAGACACTGTGGACCTGTGTGATACTACTCCTCTGTTATCTCATTGAACAACAGCCTGGGGAGATTTGTTTACTAGGTCCATTACTGAGAGGGAACTGAAATAGCCATGAGGTCATAAATTACTTTTATCGCTTTAAGGAAAACAGAGGAACAATAATATTATTTTTGGAAAATGTCTTTTATTTTTGTGTTCCCCCCTACAATTTGAAACTATTCTTTTGTAGCGAGACAAACCCCTTTAAAAGCCTCCCACTGCTAAGGGAACAATTAAATGATACAGACTGCACATTAGCTTGTACCTATTCACACCATATGCAAAAAACCACAGTATAATGCATGATAGAACTGCAGAAATGCAAAAATACTCATTAAACAGCCACATGCACATCCTCAGGCTGAGGGGGGTGGGCTGCCCGGTGTTACAAATTGCATAACGATAAAGCAATACATAAGGGTCAACAACGTGTGGAGCACCATGCCAGCTTACAGCCTCTTAGTGACGCCCATCACTAACAGATTCGGCGGGCTGCCCCAGCACCTTCTGGGTATGCCACAACAACAAAAATTTCAATGTAGTCACCCTTAGTCTCCCCAGCACTATTGGGCATATAAAAAATGTCATAACTAGAAAAAAGTAAATATGAGGTATTAGTTGTACGGTGCCCCAAATACCATACCTCGCAACTGCCCAATGGTACCCTCATTCTTCGAGTCCCTACACTGACCATTTACCAAAAAAACACACTAAAAATGGGACATTACTTACTTAAAAAACACCACCATTGTGGGCTCTGTTTCACAGCTTCAATAGCTGGACAGAACCCTGGACATTAACCTGGCGTGTTGGGTACTGGGTATTTAAAAAAAAAAAAACCCTTGGTGTTGAAAAAATAACACTGCTGGCTGACACCAAGTCCCAACATTAGTATTTAAGAACAATCTTGTCAGATAACCCCATTAATAGCACTGGATTGGTTAAGAAAACACAACGACATAACACAACATAAAAAGATTTTATTTAAATAAAAGCAGCCCTGTCACTGCCCTTCATGACCATTGTTAGTAAAAAAAAGTTTATCCGATGCTGCGGTCCGACATCGTCCAAGAGTTCAATCATAGTCCCAACAGGGGAAACCTGTATAAAAACATAAACGCTAGCAAAAAACATGAACGAGCTAAACAAGTCATGTGCAAGAAAAAAGTTGTCATGGTCAGGGCCGGAAAGGGAATAAAAATCAGCCCTGGCACTAAGCCCCCACGCGCCCACATATAATATCTGCTCAAAAAATTCCCCTTTTTCTCGCACCTCGCCACTTTCTAAAATAAACAGCACTATAAAGCTCTTTCACACTCACGGAGCTTTTTGGAGCTATTTGGTGTACTTATATGCAGAGAGGAGAGCAGTAATGCTGTCCATTTTCTGCCCAAAAAAAACCATCAAAAAATGCACCAAAAAACCGCGCTGTGAGAAAGCCCCCTACGCACAAGCAAGAAAGAACAGTGGTGCAGAGCAAACCCCCTTGTCACAGAGTTAGGTTTGCACTTGCTTTCCCATCAGGGACAAGCCCACACTGACACCCATAAGCACCAAACCATAACCTACACACCCATCAATCATCATCACCAGTAGTCAGGTCAACCCATCACATGAATACAGCACTGATTCAACACAGAAGTAAAATGACCCCTGACACCAGGGACTCACAGCGGGTGACGACATCTTTGATGGGAGTTGTTCTCTTCACCTTTTCTTCTTCTGGCCCACAACCTCCATGACGTCTTCCCGATGAGGTCGTTCCCTTCCAGTTCTTTCTCTGTCCGGTACAAGAAAGTCAATGTCTTCTTATCCCAGTCACTCTCGCCCTGTAGATTTACCACAAATACATCTTAGACTCCTCTCTTGTTCTGCACTTTCCTAATCATTCCCCAAACAGCGTATGTTTAGACCCAAAAATTAGAATTAAAAAATGTCAGATAAGTGCATGTAAAAGGTAGACCCCCAATTAGTGGTAAGACAGAGGCCTTCCTCCATTAATTGTAGGTAGACAGGCCTAATCCCTGTAATTAGCCCCCAGTAACTAGCCAGGTACTGGGGCTGCCCCACAGTGAACTATTCAGGTAGGGCCATATATTACCAGTTATGCCAGTAATTACCAGCTAGGGCAAGTATGTAGGCAGCAGGACATAAGGTCACCAGAGGCCAGTAATGTACCACAGCAGGGCCACTAATAGACACAGCGACACTATAGACCAGCACGGCCCTAATAACAGCAAGGCCATATATTGGCAGGAAGGGCCAAAAATAAGGCAGGCATGGTCAGTATATAGACAGGGCCACTTATAGGGAGAAGGGGCAGTAGATAGCAGACTTGGCTGGTATATTAGTATACAGTTCATATAATAGTAAGACAGGCAGGTATATAACAGACAGACAGGATATATAGGTAGACAGGTCAGGAATATAGGTAGACAGGGCTGGTATATAGGCAGACAGGGCATATCTAGGTAGACAGGACAGTATATGGCAGACAGGCTGGTATATAGGGTAGCCAGGCTGGTATATGAGGTAACAAACAGCATAAAGGTTATCCAGGGTCTGGTATTTAGGTAGACTACAGCATATAGTTAGCCAGGGCTTGGTATATTAGGTCGACAGGCAGTAATTGGCATACAGGCTGAATATAGTAGCCAGTGCTGGTATACTAGTAGACAGAGCAGCATATAGGAAACTAGGGCTGGTATATGGGTAAGACAGAGCAGCATATAGGTAGCCAGGTGGCTGGTATATAGTAGACAGCAGTATATGCAGACAGGGCTGGTATATAGGTAGCCATGGCTGGTATTAATAGGTAGAACAAGAGCACATATAGGTAGCCAGGGATGTTATATAGGTAGAGAGAGCAGCTTATAGGTAGCAAGGGCTGGGTATAATAGGTACCAGGGCTGGTATATAGGTAGAGAGAGCAGCAGAAGGTAGCCAGGGCTGGTATATCGTAGAGAAGAGCGGCATATAGGTAGACAAGCACATATAGGTAGCCAGGGCTGGTAATATAGGGAGACAGAGCAGCATATGGTAGCCAGGCTAGTAGATTAAAAAAAAGGTAAAAACAATACTTACCTGATGTCTCTGCTTCCTCTTCTGTCTCCCCCGAGGCCGCCAGCAGCAGTGTGCGAAGCGGGCGGGAGCGCGCATGACGTCATTACATTCCGCCTCGTCCTGCCCGCGGCCCTCCTGTAGCTGAACAGACCGGATCATAGAACCCACTGTTCAAGCCATCGCTGCTGCTTCAACCGCGCGGCGCAGGGGGCGGCCGTGATGGCTGCATGGCTGGGTCCGTGACCCGCTAGTGCAGCCGTGTGCGGGGGGGCCTGTCGCCCCCCCCCTGCCACAGGGTACGGCCGCTGATGTGTGACCATTGCGGCCCCTGTACGCGCCACAGACCGGCACCTGGACTCGGGGCCCCGCCGTGGGGAAACACTGGTCCCACACCGGCGATCCGAGCCGGCCCAAGCGCCCGCCGGCAAATGCCCGGTTTGCCCAATGGGCAGTCCGGGCATGGTCATGGTGGTCTTGGCCAGATGAAGAAGAAAAGGGGTAGGGAATGACCCATCAGAGAAGACATCACCTGTGAGTCAATTGATGTAGCTGCGCTATAACTAATAAGTCTGCAGAATTACTGCATACAACTGGTTCCTACTATATGGGCACTGTGTAAGGGGTTATACTTGTGTTTACATGTTAACAGTAGTGGGTTGCCATAGGAAACCAGGGAGTAGATGGCCTGGTAGGTAAGGGAACAGTAATAGTTTAGACAGAGCAGTTTGGGGCTGTGTTTAAGAAATTTAGTGTGGCTGTACGTCAGGAGGAGCTGGACAGCCAATCAGCAAACTCAAGGGGTGGAGATGGGCCTGAGAAAGGGGGCCAGCTTGTGCAGAGGGGGAAGCCGCAGCTGGTAACAGAGTAAGTTCACACAGTGTTTGGATCCGTTTTTTGGATCTGTTTTAGATGTGTAAATCACATCCAAAACATATCCAACACGCAGGTGCGTGTTTGGATAGATATTGGCTGCAGCAGAAATGCACTCTATAGTTTTAAATAGGGCGCCTGCTGTGTCAAACGGATCAAGAATTGACATGTCAATTCTTGGACCGGATCCGAAAGACGCATCAGAAAGACACATGTAAAACACGCATCAGTGATCACTCATTTGAAGGCTGATGCGTGTTTTATATTTAAAGCAATGTAAATCACACTGCACATTGTTATATGCGTGTTTGGGTCTGTTTTGGGTGTGAAACACGGATCAAAACACGTATCTAAAAACGGATCCAAAAACAGACCCAACACGTCGTGTGAACATACCCTTAGAGTCGTCAGTTGAGAGTCAGTCAGAGGAGAGGAGACAGTGAAAGGATAGCGAGAAGTGTGCCCCTCAGAGTTGCAGTGCCATGAGGGGTGAAGATTTATGCTGACATTTGGAAAGAGTAGAAAGTCTTATCCTTGTATATAGTTGCAATTTGTTAAAAGCAGAGAAAATCTGGTAGAAACCAGGGAGAGGTCCCCACTCTAGAGTCAGTGAGTATCCAGAGGAAAGGCATCGATCCGGGGAGCAGCAAGAAGTTCATAAGGGGAGGTCTGAGCCATAGTGGAGAAAGCCACTGAGAACGGTTAGGTAGAGCAGTGCAGTAGGCAAGAGGAGAACCCCTCGTTAGCTGCCTGTGTGGATGCTGAAGCAGCTGGGTGCTGGGACCCAAGCATACTGTATGTATTGCAACAGTTAGAGTCTGAAAACTCATGTATTTGAGAGGGGCAGCTTTTGACACATTTTTTAAGCCAAAGTTAAAAGTAAACTCTTAGATTGTAAGCTCTTGCGAGCAGGGCCCTCACACCTTGTGTCTCACCTGTAAGTAGCGTTCACTGTGTAATGTCTGTTTTTGTCTGTAATTATACCCTCTAGATTGTAAAGTGCTGCGAAATTTGTTGGCGCTATATAAATAAAGATTATTATTATTATTATTATTATTATTAAACTCAATAAACTGCTCCAAATATAAAGACTGACAGATCTCCTCATTCCTGGTTTGATAAAACAAGATTTATTAACAATTACTAACAAAGTCTTATTATGAAAACTGCACCATTCTGACAATATCAGCGCCAGTCCTTCTTTTGGACCAGACACAGCAAAGAGTGATGTGCTGTGAAGGAAGAGTGCAATACAATTTTGGTAAGATTACAATATACTGCAATAAATTGATATTGCAGTGCATTGTACAATCTCATCTTCAAATCCCCTAGGGAGACTAAAATAGCAATAAAACAAAAAAGTTTAAAAAAACTTAGCTGTAAAAAGTTTTTAAATTAAAATACAATGATATAAAATCAGTACCAGAATTGAGATAATAAATTAGATAAAAAGTGATCAAGAAAACGTTTGCCCCAAAACAGTACCAATAAAAACTGCAACAAAGCCCTGCAAAAAAGCATCCTAAACATAGGTCCATAGGTCATGTTCCTGATGAAGCGTTGGTACTAGCATGTAATGCATAGAGCCCTGTAATGCTTTTAGTGCTTTTAAAGCACAATAAATAGAATAATTATATTCCTGCTTTTTCCTTGTTTTTACACTTATGAGCTATTTTAACCCCCTGCTGTGGAGCCAGTGCCGTGGCCTTGTCTTGCTTTACTCAAGGACAGTAATTGGCTCATGGCCACATGAGCGATGTATGTGACATTACTTCTATGGGACCCTGTATTTTTTTAAATCATTCCTGGTCACTTTTCAAAAATCTAAATTTTTTTAAAATTTATTTAACTCTGTTACCATTCCTGTGTTGGTTGATGATACCAGGAGTTATGTCGCTGGATGTCTTCTTGCTGGAGTTATTAGTCAGAAGGTGGCATTGTTGGCATCCAATTACAGTACATTGCATCCCAGCAAAATGTGTCCGCAGTGAGCACATAAGAGAGATGGAGACCTGCTGTGAGAAAAAGCAGTGGTCTGTGCTTTGACCTTCAACATGGACCACAAATGGGGACTGTGAAAAAGAAGGATAAATAACTCAAGTAACACTGATATGGGATCAGAGTCTGTAGTTGTTCTCCTCTGCCAAGTAAGGAACTTTGTAAGTGGTACCAAATGCGTATAAATACCAAGTTATTGACAAGTAACAGAAAAAGTTGAACTGTGTGCTGTATTAAAATAGACTAGGTACTTTAGAATCAGTGGTAACCCATACATGCCAACATTTTTTCTCCCGAGATTTTAGCCAGGAACAACCTCGATCTGCCTTTCAACACCCATTTTTGGGCAGTATTTGTATAAACCCATTTCTCATCACAGTTTTCAGGAGTCTCCCGGAACAAACAGGACGGTTGGCAAGTATGCGGTAACCCTGAATAGATATGTAATCCATGCACTTGCACTGCACTAGAAGACTGTGCTCTGGAAAAGTGGCAATTGTGATTCACATGAACACTATGGGCAACATGTATGAACTTTGGCGCAGACACACTAGTTCTAAATAGCTTTAATCCCTTATCTCCAGAGCCAGTTTTGGCATTTCTGACAGAGCCCCATTTTTGAAATCTGACATGTGTCACCTTATGTGAGAATAACTTTTTGACACTTTTACCTATCCATGTGATTCAGAGACTGTTTTCTCGTGACACATTGTGCTTTAAGTTAATAAGAATTTTGGTCCAAAAAGTCCTTGTTTATTTGTTAAAAATATCAAAGTATCGTGAAAAAATTGAAAAATTGACAATTTTCAAACTTCAAAAATTTCTGCGTGTAAGACAGATAGCTATTTCACTCAAAATAGTTTATAACCGGCATCAACCATACGTCTACTGTAGGTTGGCATCATTTTTTAAATGTCTTTCTTTATGACATTAGGGGTCTTTGAAATTTAGTGGTAATTTTCACATTTTCAAGAAAATTTGAAATATACATTTTTTTAGAGACCAGTCCAGTTCTGATGTGGCTTTGATTGGCCTGTATGTTAGATAGCCCCTAAATGACTCCATCTAAAAAAAACTAACCCCTAAATTTTCAAAACAGCATTTAGGAATTTTTATTAAACCCTATTAGGTTTTACGGAAGTAAAGCAAAGGGGAAACAAAATTTTTATATAGTTTTTTTTATTTTTTTTCCCTTTAAAAAATAGATATTTGTCTAAAAAAATTGTGTTTTATGTTGTCATATTCTGCCCCATAACTTTTTTATTTTTCTTAAACGGGGCTGATTATGGGCTTGTCTTTTGGGATGATTCTTTTTATTGGTCCATCGGGGGTCATAGACACTTTGTTCCTTTTTTTAAGGTTTTTGTGAGGCTTTTTAACAAATACAGCAATCCCGGGAAATGTTTTTTATTTTTATTTTTTCAGTGTCACTGTGCGGTTTTAAAAAAACCCGCAAATTTTACTCAGCAGGTCAATTCGATTACAAGAAACCCAATTTGTTATTTTTTTTGTTTTTTTTCACAAAAAATTCTTTAATTCAAAAAGGAAAACATTTTTTGCATGCCTAGTCGAAAGAATAATTTTTTTTTTTTTTTATGTGAGGAGATGTGTAGGGGGTTTTTTCTTGGGGAAAGAGTTTTTGTTTTTATTGGGATCATTTTTGGGGACAAAGGGATTTTAAATCCGTTTTTTTTTAAGGCAGGGGGAAAAAAATACTGCAATCCCGTAGTGTTTTTTTTTTTTTTAACAGCGCACGTGCAGTATATATGACATGTTGTTTTTCTTGGGGTCAATCATTATGACGAAACCCAAATTTTTATGTTATTTATGTTGAACGCTTTTAAAAAAAAGGTTTTTTTTTGTGTGAAACAATATTTATGCTTTGCATATTCTAAAAACCATAATTTTTTATTTTTCCAAAAAAAGCTGTGTTTTGAACTTTTTTTTTTAGGGGGAAACGTGTTTTAATGGCACCATTTTGGGGGTGTTTATTGCTTTATTCCATTTTATGTGCTGCGAAATGAACGAAAATCGCAATTATTTTATTGTTTTTTTTTTTTTTTAACAGCGTTCACCTTGCGGGTACATTAATATGATATATTTATAGGGCAGGTCATTATGCACACGGCGATACCAAAAAATGTGTATTTTTTTTTATTTTTTACCTTTTGGGGGTTTGGGGCATTTGAAAAGGGGGAAAAGGGCGGTTTTATGTTTTTTTTATTTTATTGTTCGTGTTTTTCGTATTTGTGTTTCATTTTTTTCCCCCTTTTTTTTACTTTTTACACTTTTTTTCAATTTTCCCCAGAATTTTATGAGAGATTTTAAAAATCCCCTCAACAATAGGAGATCAGAAACACAGCTTTTTTGCTGTGTACTGGTCTCAAAGGTAAACTGTCAATCACCCTCTTGGAAAAAGCCCAAAAATCCCTTGCAAGCATGGGATTTTCACGGGAAAAAGCCTAAAATAAATTTTCCCATTTCCCCGGACTGCCCTGGTAGGAACAGTAACGGCACATAAACCGTTATTTGAAAAGACAGCGGGGCTGCACACTCACTCCCCTGCCCTGCGACTTACCTGACAATTTTAAATAGATCGCCGGAGCAAAGGGGGTTAAACACCCGGGGGTAGAGCCACCTAAAACGCGGGTGATGGGGAAATAAGGCCATTGGAAAAGTAACGCGGGCCCCCATTTTGCGATCGTGCAGGGCTTTTTTTGTAACCCACATGACCGCCGGAGGGCCCATATGTTCATGCTTGGGGGAATTTTGCACTTCTTTGCTAGGACGAAGGGGTGGTCAAAATGTCGAAAAGGGGGTTAAAAACCAGTGAGAAAGTGCCAGAAATGTATAAACCTTATTTTGCGGGGGTTTCCTCCCTTTAAAACCCACTTTTAACTTTGTTTGGGGCTTTTCTAACAGTCTTTGCCCATTTTTGGGAAATCCCACATTCATAAATTCTAATCCAAGAATGTGGTGTGACCCCCCCCCAAAACCCCCCACATCTTTGCCGCTTTAAAATAAATTTTTGGGGGCAGGCACCGACTTTTTGGATGAAACGGTTCTTTAACATCTATAGAACATTTTGGATTTAAGAATTTTTTGGAGCAAAAAAAGCCAGAAAAACGGGCCGCAGTCCCGTTCATACTTGTCCCCCAAGCACCACAACTAAGGAAAAAAACCAAGGTAAATCTAAAAGGGGAAAGGGTTGAAAAATGAAATCACTTTTTTAAACCCCCCTTTAAAGGACCCACCCATTTTGGGGCCTTAAAGGACACAGCCCTATTTTTGAAATCTGGCATTTTTCTTTTTATGTGAAAAAAAATTTTTTTTAAAAAAACATTTTAACTATCCATGTGTTTTCCAAGATTTTTTTTCTCGGGGACACATTGTTTTTAAAATTAAAGAAAATTTTACCCAACAAGCCTTTTTTTTTGAAAAATTAAAAAACTTCAAAAAAATTTTTAAAAAAAATTGGTGTTTTTGAAAGTTCAAAAATTTCTGCGTGCAAGACAGAAAATTTAACCCACCACAAAATATTTTATAACTAATCAAACCATATGTCCACATAGGTTGGCAAAATTTTTTTAAAATGCCTTTTTTTTTTATATACCCTCAAAAAAGGGCTTAAAATTTAGTAAATTTCTCATTTTTTCCCCAAGAAAATTTCCCAATACACATTTTTTTAGGGACCACCCGGGTTCCCTGATGGGCTTTGGGGGGCCTGCATTTTTAATACCCCCAAAAATTTTTGTTTTTGGCCTTTTTTTTCAAGAAAATAGCCCCCTTAAAAGTATTTACAACAGTGTTTGGGAAGTTTTGTTAACCATTTAGGTATTTCACAAAAATTAAAGCAAAGTGGAGTAAAATTAAAAATTTCACTATTTTTGCAGTTTATCAATTTTTTATCCATTATTCACGGGAAAAACGGAAAATGTGACCTGGGTAAATGCAATGTAATATCATTTCCCCCGGGTCGGGCCGTTTTGAGAAAAACCCATTTTTTGGGCCCCATGCATTATTTGGTTTAACCATAAGCCCCAGAATAGGAGGGGCCCTACTGGGCTTTTGGGGTCTCATTTTCAAAGGCCCAAATTTTTTTAGGCGCCCCTTTCAGGTTTTAAAAGGCCCTAAGGTGCTAAAACTTAAAAGCCCCCCCTAAAAAAAAACCCCATATTGGAAACACACCCCCTTAAAGGGTATATATACATGTGTAGTGAGTATAAACAACCCCACAATTGATTCACACATTTTTTTTTAGCATTAGGCCCGGGAAAATTTTAAAAAAAAATTTTTTTTCCCAAATTTTCTGCAATTTTAGCTTAAAAAGTTTCATATTTTTCAAGGAATCCTGGAAAAAAGAACCCCAAAACTTTGTTAAGGGAATTTCCTTTCCCCGTTCGGCAAACCCTTTCTTGTGGTTTTAAACTGCTGTTTGGGGGAGGGGCGTACAAGGAAGGGGGGCGCATTTTTGGGTTTTTTAAAGCAGAATTTTTGGGGGGGGCCATGCGCAAATTTCAAAGCCCCAAAGTACCAAAAAAAGGTGAAACCTTCCAAAAAGTCCCCCCCCATTTTAGATTCAACACCCCTCAGGGGTCCATATGGGGTTAAATTTTTCATTTTTGGGGACACAAGGGGTTCCCTGTTTTTTTTTTTGCATTGGGCCAAAAAAATTGGGGGGGGGAAAAGCAGTTTTCCCCCATTTTTTTTTTTTGGGGTTCCCTTTTACAGGTTTTGCCGTCAAGTAAATGATGTGATAACTTTTCTATGGGGGGTTTTGGTACAAAAAACAATGGGAAAAATTTTATATAGTTTTTTTTTTGTTTTTATTACTTTTAAAAACAATGAAATAGGTCATTTAAAAAAAAGGGTTTTTTTTGTTTCCCTTTTTCTGAAAAGTCATAACCTTTTTTATTTTTGCTGTGTGCAAGCTGTTGGGAGGGCCTTGTTTTTTTGTTTGGGTGAATTTTATTCTTTTATTGGTTTCCTTTATGGTGGGGGGCATACAAAACTTGTTCACTTTTTTTAAGGTTTTTTTGAGGCGTTTTTTAACAAAAAACAGCAATCCTGGGAGGTTTTTTTTTTTTATTTTTTTAAAAAAGGTCACTCTGCCCTTAGAAAATGACATGCTACTTTTTCTCAGCAGGTTTGAACGATTTCAGCAAACCCAATTTTTAAAAAATTTTTTTTTTTTTTTACTGCTTTTATACAAAAAAAAACACTTTTTATTCAAACAGGGAAAAAACATTTTTGCAAATTTCCAAAGTCTGAGAGCCAAAAACTTTTTTTTTTTTTCTGTGTAAGGGGCTGTATAAAGGGGTTGTTTTTTTTTCGGGGTGAGTTGACGTTTTTAAATTGGGATTCATTTTTTTTGGGGGGCAAAAAACTTTTGATCATTTTTTAAAACCCTTTTTTTTGGGAAAGGGAAGTGAAGAAAAAATGCAAAAAACCTAGAGTTTTTTTTTATTTTTTTTTTTAACAGCGCTCACTGTTCAGCAACCCCTAATAAATAAGCTTTTTCCTGTGGGTCCCATACAATTTTGGCGATACCCAAATTTTTATATTTTTTTTTTGTTGAAGCACTTTAAAAAAAAAAATGTTTTTAAATGTTAAAAGAATATTTATGCATCGCTAACTTCCCGAAGCCATAACTTTTTTATTTTTCCCTATACAGGCCCTTTTTTAGTCAATTTTTTTTTTTTCCGGGGTGAATGGACGTTTTAATTGCTAAAAAACGGCCCCTTTTTTAGGGCCCTTTTTTTATCACTTTTATTCCATTTTTTTGTGCTGCGGGATGGGAAAAAAAATCTTAATTCGTGATAGTTTTTTTTTTTTTTTTTTATTTACGGCGTTTACCATACGGGTAAATTAACATGACAGATTTAAAAAGGGCAGGTTCTTAAAGCACCGGGGATACCCAAAAACGGGGACTTTATTTATTTTTTATCTTTTTTTTTGGGGGGGATTGGGGTTTGTAAAGGGGGGAAAAGGGCGGGGGAAGTGTTTTTTTTTTAAATTTTTTGGTTTGGGGTTTTAAAATGTTTTTTTTCCTTTTTTTTTTCTTTTTTACATTTTTTTTTTTTCCCCTTTTTCCCCCTAGGGGGTTTGGGAAAAAAAAGATCTTTAGATCTCTCATTCAATAGGAAACATTTCATAGCTTGTTGCTGTCACTGGTTCCCATGAAAAACTGTCCCGTCCCCATGCCGGGTTTATGCCCAACCCGGGCAGGGCCCGGGATCGTGACCCCCCACAGAAAACCCGGGAAGGGATTCCCATGCCCTCCGTGCTGTCTGCAGAAAGCAGGGGAAAAACTTTCAAAAATCGAGGGGATCCGGGGCAGTTGCTGTCCCCAGAAGAGACGGGAGGGGGAAACGATCTTCTCCTGCCTCCCCCTTATTATTGGCCCACCCATGGGCGCGTTTAAATTTAAAGGGGGAACCGGGCCCCCCCCGGAAACGATCCCGGGGCGGGGGGAAGCGCGGGAAAGTCAGCTGTTAAAAACAACTTACACCCCGCCCGATTTTCCGCGAACTCCCCTTCCAGTTTGGGGCGTTCCCAGGACTATGGCCCTACGCCAGGGTCATTAACCCCCACACGACCTGGACTGATGCATACGTCCAAGGTCGTTAAGGGGTTAAAAAGTGGGGTGGTTTGCAAAATTCGGAGGAGGATACTGTATGTTGGCTGGTGGGGGTTTTATGCCAATGCTGCTTTTTAATCCCAGTCTAGACCTGGTCACAATTAATCACATATTCTACATATGTACAGTAAGTAGGTTATAAATGTTGTGACATTATACTTCTTGTTAACGGTATAGGAAATTAGTGTGTCAGTATTATTAAATAAGAAGTCTACATAGCCCACATCGGGAAATACTGCAGCAAGAACAGTTGCGAGTTGGTAGCCAGTTTGTACTTGTAGATAATTGTCTACTACTGACATATAGCTTTGGAGAAAGGATATTATCAATCGTACTTGATTTCTTGGGGATAAGTTTACATCCTTTGTTCAAAATAGTGTTTAAAGTATACAAAATTGGTAAGCAGTGACATACAGTATAATACAATGATGTCATATCCCTAGAGGTCAATCACTTATTGGGACGATATGGTAATTGATCACTGGATAATAAAGACATTGTATGATATGACCTTGAAAAACTGATTTTAATAGCCTCTCTTATGTAATTCCGATGAATCACATGTGCCTCTGGATTTCGATAAATCACTACATGTACATCTGGCAAACAATAGAAAATTAACTTAACAGTCTCTGGATCTCCAGTTAGATGGATATTTCAAAAGGTTATATGGTGTGGTCCATGTTCAATGTGAAAATAAGATTATCTTGTCGTAATATATTTGATGCACACCCATGCCATGTAAACACGATACTATCGATTTATCTGTCATACAATAGTACTTCAGACACATAAGGATTATGGACTGAAAACATTTATTTTTCTTCCCACAAATCAGCAAAAATATTTGCTAGAAATTAAGAAAAGCAAGGGCAAGGATGAATAAAACCACAAATAGTTTTAAGAATGCTGACGCATTTCAGGCCCTTAGTTGTAGCAGATTCTATACACTGGTGTTGCAGAGTTTAAATAATACTTAGATTTTTTAGAGGGGGTCTGGTGGATTTTACATTTTTCCAGTCTACCATTATCAGAGCATATCTGTGCTCTTTTGTTCCACACGAACAGGTTCTGATAATTCAACTGCTTTGGTGAGCTGGTTCTCTTTTTTCTACTACTTGATATTTGTGGTTGCAAAAAATTATTTTGATCAAGCGAAAAATAATTATGTTTTAATAAAAGCCCTGTAACTGTAAGGATATATTCTTTGAGTTTCTGTGAATATCGAGTATATTTATTCATCTTATCATTAAGGGTCAATAGTGCTCTATTATGAGGTATGCCTGGGTATAGCACAGTCATGTCACATGTGTAGTGTTCTTTCCACTTATCCATATTAGAGATGGGCGAATTTCTCAAAAATTTGATTCGGTTACTTCGCCGAATTTCCTGACAAAATTAAATTCGGTCCGAATTACTTCGGGACTAATCACGTTAAAAACAGCTATTTCCAGGCTGCACAGATCCTGCAGGGTGCTGTAGAATGTTGTGCCATGCTTAAATATGCAGAGGGGGCTTGGTTTGGTCTTCATACAATGTTGTGTCTTAGTATGACACGCACATGACTGCCGCCGCTCTTAGAATCGCTTCACTATAAAATTCCCTGGGCACTTAAGAGGGCAAAACTGACCAAAAAACTCAAGCGGGAATGTAGCCTGATAAAGTCATGCCAACGACAGCTGAAAAAAACAAGCTAGATCTCTGTATCAACATTAGTGACAGAGTGTGGAGGTGACCGGCGGAAGCCACAGCAGCATGAGGTCAGAGAAAGGCACAATGACATTCTGGAGTGGCAAAAAACAGGAGAGGCACATAGTGGCACAATTCACACAGTGTGGAGGTCACGGCAGCAGCAGCAAAGCGGTCAGCAGTGCACAATTGACATTCTGAGGTTGGCAAAAACAGGAGTAATGCACACAGAGTGCACAATGACACACGTGTGAGGTTACGGGCACAGTCACTTGCAGCAGCATGAGTCATACAGTGGCACAATTACATCTGGAGTTGGCAAAAACAGGAGTAGGCCACAAACAGAGTGTCACAATGAACAGTGTGGAGGTAACGGCAGTCAGTCAGCATGAGGTCAGACAAGTGGCACAATGAAATTCTGTAAGGTGGCTAAACTGGAGTAAGGCCCACAGAGTGGCCAAGACACAGTGGTGAAGGTCACGGCACGCAACAGCATGAGGTTAGGCAGTGAAACACAATGATATTCTGAGGTGGCAAAAACAGGAGTAGGCCACAGAGTGGCACAATTGACACAGTGTGGAGGTCACAGCATCAGCAGCATGAGTCAGACAGTGGCCACAATGACATTTCTGGAGGTGGCAAAAACAGGAGTAGGCCACAGAGTGGCACAATGACACAGTTGGAGGTCACAGCAGCAGCAGCATGAGGACAGACAGTGGCACAGTGACATTCATGGTATGAGGCAAAAACAGAGTATGCCACAGAGTGGCACAATGACACAGTGTGAAGGTCGCGCAGCAGCACATGATGTCAGGCATGACACAATGATATTCTGAGTGTGGCAAAAACATGAGTTATGGCCACAGAGTGCACAATGACACAGTGTGGGAGGTTCACAGCAGCAGCAGCATGAGGTCAAACAGTGGCACAATGACATGCTGGAGGTGGAAAAAACAGGAATAGGCCACAGAGTTTGCACATGACACAGTGTGGAAGGTCCACGCAGCAGCAGCATGAGGTCAGACAGTGGCACCCAAATAAGACATTCTGGAGGAGTGGCAAAAACAGGAGTATGCACAGAGTGGCACAATGACACAGTGTGGAGGTCACGGCAGCAGCAGCATGAGTTCAGAACAGTGGCACAATGACATTCGGATGTGGGCAAAAACTGGAGTATAGCCACAGAGTGACAGATGAACACAGTGTGGAGGTAACGGCGGCAGTAGCATAGTCAGACATTGGCACAATGACATTGCTGAGGTGGCAAAAAAACTGGAGTAGGCCCAGAGTGCCACAATGACAGAGAGTGGATGCTGAGCAGCAGCAGCATGAATATCAGAAGTGGCAACAATGACATTCTGGAGGTGGCAAGAACAGGAGTAGGCCACAGAGTGGCACAAGTACACAGTGAGGAGGTCACTGCAGCAAGCAGCATGAGGTCAGACATGGCACAATGACATTCTGGAGTGTGGCAAAAACGAGTAGGCCACAAAAGCAAAATGAAAAGAGAGGGGGAGGTGAGGGCGCAGGACAACAGCATAGGTCAAGAGGGGCACAATGAACAGTGTGGAGTAAACGGCACCAAGCCAAGCACGCATGAGGTCTAAAGGGGCACAATGAAAATTTTGGGGAGGGGGTTGCAATACCATTCCCTGGTAAAGATGGTTGGTGGCAGATGGAGAAACTGTCAGAGATGTGGGCCCATCAGGCGGGGGGGGCATCAGAATATGGCTGAGGCAGGTAGTTTAACCCCAGACTCATTTTCACATTGGGGAGGGCGTCATGGCTGTTTGTATCTAACCCTAAGGGCATTGGTTTGGGGAAAAATCCGGGCCGATCCACCCTGATTCACTTGACAAAGGCAGTCTTTTCCACATTTCCCTGGACAAGGGTTCTCCTTGGGTAAGATGGCCCCTCCCACTGAACACCCCGTTCAAAGCCCAACACTCCGGGCAGGACAGTTTTCCTCCACTGAAAATCGGCAAGTTGCGGCCACACACCAGTTTGGCCCCATAGTCCACGGATTTTCTAACTGGGTGGCGAGTGCTTTCCAAGTAGGCCACCACCTTTGGTTCAGGGTCTTCCGGGGTCCTGCGCTGCGCGGGCCTGGCGACTGCCCTCCCACTAGGCGGGAAGGGAAAGGGTTTCCATCAGTGACTCCAACTTAGTTGCTGCGATGGAGCGGGTACGCCCCTCCCCCCCCCCCACCTTCCCCACAACCGGGCAGTATTTAAGTAAAATTAAAGAAACCCCCCGGGTAACCTTCAGAGGGGGGGACATGCCGCCATAGGCAGGCCAACGACTACGGGGGGTTTTTCCCTTAGTATTTAAGTTTGTCCCCCCCCTTAATAGCTGGAAAAAGGCTCCCATTTTGGACCGTAGAGGGGCCCAAATAGGGGGGAGACCCAAAAAATCACCCACTGGGGGGGGATGGTACTATTCGGCGTCACTAGCCGGGCAAATCAGCATGTGGGTCCATCGACAAATCCCCAGGGGCTCCCTCCCTCCATCCCAAAAAAACTGCCAGGTGCTTGCGGCACTGCCTCGTCTTCCCTCTCCATCTCCTCCCCCACTGCTCCGCTCCTCCTCTCTTGTTACCGGGGGAGAAAACCCCTCATTTCACCAGACATGCTTCTGCCCCAAGTCCTCCTCCCCCCCCCTTTTTTTCAGTCCCCCCCGGACTCAGGGGACGGGGAGATGTAGTCTCCGTCCCCTGCCCAAAACGGGTTTTTTCAGCATCTTTCGGGAAACTTTAACAGTGGAATGACGTTATTAAATCCGGAAAGTCCTTTTGACTGACAAATAACAGGCCTCCTCAAATGGCCTCACAAACAGAAAGTTTCACGCATGACCCTGCCACTGGCTGACATCAAATTTTACACAGAGGAGTACTCCGTCCCCCTTTGGATCATCAAAAAATCTTTTAAGGGGCCTTTCTCTGTTCATACAGTCAGCCCCACAGGGTTAAAGGGTTTGGGAATTCCAACGGGGGGAAACATCGCATATCAAGTGTTTTTGGGGGGAGGCCTTTTCTGCCGTTTCCAACCGAGGAGGGTGTTTCCGGGCCTTTTTTAAGGGAATTTGGATAAAAGGGGAAACATGGGTTTTCCGGGCCCTTTTTCGGGAAATCTTCTGAAGATCGGTGGAAGACTTCGGGAAACCCCTTTTCACAACCAGTTTTAAAACAAAATGCCCCATGCAGGGCGCAGGAAACCATCCCTCCTGGGTTTGCGCGCGGACCCCATGTTACCCCCCTTTTGTCTGTCCCCAAATTTTTTCCTTTTTGCTTTTTGGCGCGGAGAATGCCACACATCGTTTTCCCTTGCTCCCATAACGCGGGCAGTTTCCCCCCCCGGGGGTGCCCCTTTCGTCCGCTGGGGCCCAAAGCCAGGTGAAAGAACTGCTGACACATGGGTTTTATGGGAGCGAATTTTCTGGGGGGGCTGAGAGGGTGGTGGTGGTTTGGGGGAGGGAGGGGGTAAAATTGGCCCGCGGGAGCCACAGTTTAAAACAACGTGGAGAGAAAGGGCGTCCCCCCCGTCCAAGTTTTGGTGTGCCTGGGGGAAGCACATTCCCCCCAAAGGCCGTAAAGGCCCCCAAAAAAGGGGGAAAAAAATTTGGCTTTTACCGAAAGTTACGGGCCTCCAGACGTCCGCCTGTCAGGCCCCTTGGAAAAAAACGATAAGCTCAAGGGACGGCCCACTTTCTTTTTCTAAAATATTTTAAAGTGCTGCTCCCTTTGGCCTTTTTTTGGAAAAAAAAATTAAACGGTTTGGGAATTTTTCCATCTCGCTCGGCAAAAACCCATTAATTCCTGAAGGGTGCAGATTCCCCCCCTTTGGGAAAAGGGGGAGGGACGCAGTACCAACAATTTTGGCGGGAGCACGGTCATCTGCAGCACCTTGGGGATGGTTTTGGAAAATTGCATAATTTTTTCTCTTTGAAAACCCCGCCTCGGCTAAAAACGACTGCGGGCCCAAATTTGAGTAACAGGAGCAGACAACTCAAACTGGGAGTTTAAGGCAAAGAGAAAAAAGGCTCCCCTTCTGCAAGAATGGGGGACCCTTGTCGGCTGCAAAGGAAATGTTTCCCAAACTGGCTTCTCTCCCTGCAGAAAGCAGGAGGTACCCCCAAAATCTGGGGCCAAACGTTTTTTTCCCCCGGGCCCAAACCGGGATGGGGGACCCCCGGAAAAATTGTGTTGAAAAGGGGGCGTGGGCCAACGTTAGCTCCCTGGCCACGCTTCACTTTTTTTCCCACAGTTTCCCTCCACAACCCATATTCGGTTCCCCCCCGGGTTTTTTAGCAAAGATCTCCCACCCCGGGCCGAGTACCTGTTTTTTTTACCCCCAAACGTTTCTGCATTTAGTACTTCCCACCCCCGGGCCCGCCTCGCTGGGGCCCCTGTCCCCCCCCCGCTACTTTTTGGGACCGGGCGAAGCGGGTTTTCTACCCCTTTGGCCCGTTTGGGCTCCCGACCTCAAAAACTGCTGCCCCCCCTGTGCCCCTCACGGCCACAAAACCCCCACTTCCCGGGCTGCGCCTCTCCCCTGACGCCAATTTTAAACGCCCCTTTTTTCCTAAACGATGAGAACCCTTGCTTCCCCCGGGGCTCCCAAGGGGCGGCGGCAAACATCATCATCTATTTTGTGTTTCTTGTCACTTCTGTCCCTTTTCCAATTAAAACCCGGTTTTGGGAATTCAAGGCTAAAACCCCCCCCACAACATGCCCTTTTCCCATGCCACTCTCCAAAACATACTTTGCCGCCTACTGCAAGAACGGGGATTTTTGCCCCCATTTTTTTTCCGTTTCCCAAGTGACTGCGATTTGCCCCCCCTAAAAAATTGTTTTCCTCGCAATATATTTCGCTGACCCCCCGCCCACATATTAGACCCTCGGCGAGGTCCCCCGGGAGGGGGACAGGGGCCGGGTTGGGGAACAGGTGAGGGCCGCTAACCCCGCCCCCCGGGGCCCAAGCCAACAAAGGGGTTTTGTGCCCTGACGATCACAACCCGACCTTGGCGGGGGTTTTGTCAAAATTGTCATCGGGAGGAAGGGATAACCTATTTAAAAACCCCAATCAAAAACCCCTTGGGTTGGCCTTGCCCAACCAAAAGGGGGGCTGCTAAAAGGAAAAGGGGCTTTTTGAGGGGCCCCCCGAGTGACCCCTGCTGCGACCCCCCCTTTTTCCCTGTGCTTTGACCTGGCCCCGCTCCAGGAATGTTTGTGCCCACTGGCCACCCCCAATGTGAAGACCCCTGCCCACCTCTCTTTTTTTTGACATACTTTTTTGTTCTAAAAGTACGGGCACGTTTGATAAAGATTTCTGTATATAAATAAATACACCCCCTGTATTTTAAATTCCAAATGAAACCCCCCTAAGAAGTTTGGGAAACCCCTTTGGGATAAAAAATTGTGCCCCCACAAATGGGAAAGGAAAAAATTTTGACTTTTATGTCCCTTTTAAAAAATTCTGTGTATTTTTTTTAATAAAAAAAGGGCACAAACGGCCCTTAAATTTAACCCTTTTGGTTATAAATTTTTCTACAGAATTTTTTTTCTTTTTTGGTGGTGAAAAAAAAAGGGTTTTTTTTTACTGAGTACTACTGCAAAAAAAAAAAACTTAGTTAACCCTTGGATGTAAATTGCGAAAAAAAATTTTTGAAAACCAAAAACTACCACTTTTGTAGGGGTGTTTTACAATGGAGTGTAAATTTTTCGCTACAACAACAAGAGAAAAAACTTGTAATTAAACCCCCCCAGTTATGAATTAGCTACAGGAAAAAAATTTTTTTTTGGCGGGGAAAAAAATGGTTTCTTTTAGGCACCAAAGCAACCCGAACAACGCTTAAAATTTAAACCCCCGGATGTAAAAATTTCGCAAAAAATTGAGGGAAGGCCCCAAAACCCACCAGCTTTTTTACGGTTACAATGGCGTGGAAAATTTTTCCCCTTTTACAAACAATTAAAAAAACTTTGTAATTTACCTTTGGGGGTTTTTAATTATGCACAGGAAAAAAGTCTTTTTTGGCGGTTTAAAAAGACCCGG
The DNA here is from genome assembly GCA_025379985.1 of Phyllomedusa bahiana. Classification (NCBI taxonomy): domain Eukaryota; kingdom Metazoa; phylum Chordata; class Amphibia; order Anura; family Hylidae; genus Phyllomedusa; species Phyllomedusa bahiana. Next base: position 21,504 of record JAODAL010013719.1, on the reverse strand, counting down.
TTTTTTTTTAGGGCAAACCCCAACAGCAAAAAACGCTTAATTAACCCCTGGATGTAAACCCTTCGCAAAAGAATTGAGCAACCAAAAATGGGAAATTTTTGGGAAATTTTTATTTTAAAAAAAGGGTGTTTTTTAAATTTAATGCAACAGAACAGGCTTAAGGGTTTTAAACCCCTTTGGGTATTCAATGTGCAGAAGCAGATAGCAATTTACAATGTAATAAGCAGCTTCACTGGGACCCCACACGGGCTTTAATCCAATTACACCCCCCCAAAAAACAGAAATAGAACGTTAAAGAAACATCCCTTTAGAAAAAAAGAAACAAAACCCCCCCCCAAAAACGCTGTATAAAAATGAGGGTTTTTTATTTAAAAAAATATCAAATTTGCAGCCGTTTCAAACAAACCCTTTCCCCAATCAGTACAAATGGAAACGGTAAGAGCTCCCAGCGTCCCCGGGCCCGGGGGCTTTAAAATAGTTCGGGGGACTCACAGAATCCCAAAAAGGGCTCTTTTTGGCTTCATTTTTTGGTATCTAATTTATTTTTTAAACCCTTTTTTGGGCCCCTTGTGAAGGTTTTCGTTTTGGGGGATGTTTTGGGGGAAAATTTTTTCAACAAAAAAGAAAGGGAAAACCCTAAAGAAAAAATAAAAGAAGATCTATATCTAAAGAATTTTTTTTTATTAAATATTATATAAATATTGTTATTTTAATGGTTTTTCACCTATATTTATTTTTTTTGCGTGACTTAATATATTCACATTTTTATAACACTTTGTATTTTCTCACATGATCAATATCACTTTTCATATATTTATACACTATTTAATTAATATTGAAAAACTTTTTTTACATCAACTAATATTTTTCTCACATTATAGTACAAATAATTGATCACTTGTTTATCACTGAAATATTGATTTTCATCATCGAGCACTTATATTTGTATTTATCTTCTGTTTTATTTTTATTCACTATGTCTATTTATTTTAAGTTAGGATTCCTAGCCTCTCCATAGGGTAAAAATCGGGTTTTTTTTAAAGTTTTAGTCTCCTCCGTTAATGTATATGCACTCTGACATTTATTGCCTTTTACCTTGCATTAGTTCAGTGAGGTTATGCGTTTCACTCTGCTCTACTAATTGTAACGCAGGAGTGGATCCGCTGGGCCAACGCAAGCGGTGATAGCTAAGCCACGCCGGGGAAACGGAATCTAAGTAGCCCCCGGTTTTCACCAGAGCCCGCCGCAAAGCGGGAGGGACTTGCTGCGGCGTAAAGGCTACCAGGTCGTTACCCCTGACGTTGACTTGCTTGCGATGGCGGCCGGGGTACAGCGTGGTACAAAAACGTAATCCGGAGGCGTAGTTGGGGACAGGCAGAAGGTCAGGGCAGGCGGCAGAGGTTCGTGGTCAGAGGCAGGCAGACGGTCAGGGCAGGCGGCAAACAGGCAAGGTCAGGAAACATAAGCAGGCGGGGCTGGTACACGGGTAATCAGGACAGGAACAGCAATACTCCTAGACACTAGGTAGCAACACCAACAAAAATGGAAAGGATTGCTGGGGCGTAAACCTTAAATAGGACCAGCGGCCGTCAATCACCAATTAACGGCGCGCTGGCCCTTTAAATCCAGTCCAGCCGTCGCGAGCGCGCCTTAAGCAACGGGCACGCGCACGGCGGCTGTCAGCGCTGGAGACAGGAGTGGGGACAGGAAAGTACGGGGTTTCCAGCCCCAGAGCAGAAGGACCACGGCTGCGGGCAGCCGCGGCACCCGCACCGGACCCCGTGAGCGCAGGGGGACGACCGCGGTGAGCCGCGGCACCGAGCGCCGTGACCAGGGGCTTTGCTTTTGTCCTTAAACATCCGGTGCTCGGGCCCCTTTGTTTTTTTTTGGGTGGGGGCGGGGTTCCCCACCATTTTTCACCCCTCATTTTAAAGCGGATTTTTTTTTTACAAAAAAAAAAACCTTGTGTTCCTGTCACAAATTTTCTGCACTTCCACCAGAACCCGTCCACTCCTCAGCTCACTGTACTAAAAAAAACCAATGAAAAATTTTCCCCTTTTCAGAACTTCTCACCTTCATATGACAAACCCCTAAAAGTCCCCAAAAATACAACTACCATGGAGCAAATTACCGGACGGGGTGATTTTACTAAAAACCCTCCTAAAAAACCCAAACCCCAAACTTTACACAAAGGGGCTCAAATAACCCTCCAAAACCCTGACCCAAACGCGACCCCCACATGTGACCATCACGTACACGGGCCTGATTACATTACCACCCCAAACAGTGAAAATATGGGAGAACCAGTGAAAACAAGACCGGAAACTGATTTTTCCCCCATACATGACCAGATAGTGGTAGAAACTATTTTGTATGTAATCTGCAGAAATATAATGATTACACGCGTTACATTTAGTAATCCCCGGGAGAGTCTTTTCGTCAAGTCGTTTCATTTTCCCCTTTTCTTCTCCACCGGGTTCACACCTTCGGGATTTGCTCCCGGGCCAATGATTGTCCCTGGGGATTTGGACAAAAATATTTGAAATCCTCACTTTTTTCCAAAACCCCTTAATTAAGGTATACAGTCCCCTCATTTAAGGTAAAAGGGGGCCTAAAGCGTATATGGGGCCACGGGCGTATAAGGGGGCACGGCGTTATGGGGGGGCACAGGCAGTAAAATGGGGGGGCCCGGCGAAAAGGGGGGCACGGGCAGGTTTGGGGGGGCCTGGGGCATATAGGGGCACTGAGGCAGTATAGGGGGGCCCAGGGGGCGTATAGGGGGGGCACAGGCAGGTATTTAAGGGCACAGGCTGCGTATGGGGCCACAGGCAGGCGTATGGGGGCCACGGGCGGGCGTATGGGGCCCGGGCAGTAAAGGGCCACAGGAGGGTTTTGGGGGCCACAGGAAGGCATTATAGGGCCCAGGCAGGCTTTAAAGGGGGCCAGGCGGCATTAAGGGGCAAGGAATAGGGGGCCAAAAGGCAGGGTATGGGGGCCACGGGCAGAATAGGGGGCCACAGGCATTAAGGGGCACAGGCAGCAATGGGGGGCCACAGAGGGATAGGGGGGGCCACAGGCAGGGATATGGGGCCACAGGGGGCATTATGGGGGCACAGACGGGGTATGGGGGCCAGGGGCAGTAATGGGGGCCAGGCATAAGGGGCCACGGGCAGGCATTATAGGGGCACAGGCACCATTATAGGGGGCACAGGCAGGGATTGGGGCCAAGCGGGGGTATGGGGGGCCACAGACGGTTATGGGGGCCCCAAGGGCAGGGATATGGGGCCACAGACAGGGGAAGGGGGGGCCACGGCGGGCATTATAGGGGCACAGCAGGGATAGGGGGCAAAAGCAGGGATGGGGGTCCACAGCAGGAAGGGGGTCCACGGGGCAGGGATATGGGGGCCACAGACAGGGGTGGGGGCCCAGGCAGGCATGATAGGGCCACAGGAGGATATGGGGGCCCCACAGGCGGGATATGGGGGCCACGGCGTGGTATGGGGGGGCCACAGAAATATATGGGGGCCACAGACAGGGTGGGGGGCCACAGGCGGGCTTTTAAAGGGACGGGGGCAGGTAAACGCTTTAAAATTTTACAATTTTTAATACTCACCTTAACTCCCCCCCCGGCGCCCCTTTCTGCCTTTTCACCCCACCTCCTCCCGGAGCCCCGGGGGCCAGGCCAAGACCGCTTTTTCCCCGAGGAGAGGCACGTGCGATGACATGATGTCATGGGCGACGCTCCCGGCTAGCCACGGGGGCCGCGGGGGGCCTCAGCGCTGTGGGACCTGGCGGCCCCCGGGTGTGGGACCTGCGGGTCCGCACGTCTGCGGGGGAGGGCGCTCGTCTCTGCCCGCAAAGCCCCCGGGCTGTGTGGCGTCCATCCGACGCACATGCAGCTAAAGGACCAGTCGGGGGCTCCAGGAGGGGCCCCGGGGAGCCCGGAGCCCGGGGCCGGGGGTTTTTATTGGGGGCCACCCCGAATAAAACACCTGGGACCCCCGGGCCGTAAAACTAATGTTTTGCCCATGGAAAACATTGTCTTTTTTACTGAGTCCTGTGAGGTGTGCGTTTCACTTCACCCCCCCGATTTTGCGTCGCCATGGAGACGCGTCTACAGGGCTGGCCGTGACGTACCCATACGCGTCGGGTTATTGCGGCGCGTGGTGTGACCCTTTTCCCCTTGGCGCCGACTCTCCGGGGGGTATTCGGGAGAACGCCGAAAAACCCAAATTACAGGTGCTTGTTATCCTTAAGTGAGGGGCCCTTATATATTGGGCCCCTTTAGTTAGATGGTTATGCCCCCTGAAGAAGGGACCCGCGAAAACCACGTAGGGAGACTCCTTTTTAAACAAACCCAGGGGGAATAAGTTAAAAAAATTTATTTTTCTACATTTTTACCTAACCTATGATTTTAGTAAATTAGGGATTATTTGTTTGATACGATTTTATTTGGGACTTAGGTCCATGTTTTCAAAATTATTTTATAATTGGGTATAATTATTTTTTTTTTAAACTATTATAATAAGGATTGACTTTTTATTTATTTTTTTTTGATTGACACTTTGCACTTTAGCTTTCCACCCTTTAAAAATACAATGACTTTGAAATTACATTCTGTTGGTTTTTTTTGATCTTTGTAGAAAAACTAATATATACCGATAACTCAAATAAGCCACCCAGTAAACCCCGAGGGCACCTACTTTTGCCAAAAAACCGGGAAAGCTTATTGACTCGAGTAAACCTGGGGTGGAAAACACGCGGTAGGGGTGAATTTTAAAAATAAAAACAGATCCAATAAAATTATATAGGCATTTAAAAAGGGCCCCCATAGCAGAAATAGGCAGTTTTAATGTCCCCCATGGGCATTTAATGCCCCCCCATAGGCAATAGGGGGCTGGTATGGGGTTTTATGCCCTCCATAGGGGGTTAAAGGGCAGCATATGTCCCCCAAGGAAGGTTAGGGGGTAATTGCCCCCTAGGCGGGTTATAGCGGTATAGTTCCTCATGGGCGGTATAGGCGGGTATAGGCTTATGGGCGGGTAAAGGCGGTAATCCCCTGGGCAGGCTATAGGCATATAGGCCCCCCCTTTAAGGTAAAAAGGCGGGGGTTTGGCAGTATAGGTCCCCGGGCAGGGTTAGGCAGGATAGGCCCCCTACGGATAGGCAGGCTATGGGCAGGTATGGGCAGGCATAGGCAGGTAGGGCAGGTAGGGGAGGCAAAAAGGCAGGTATGGGCGGGCTATAGGCAGGTATAGGCAAGTAGGGCGGGTAGGGGTTAGGCAAAAGCAGGTTGGGCAGGTAAAGGCAGATGGGCGGGTATGGGCAGGAATAGGTCCCCCTAGCATATATTATAGGCTATAGGCAGGTGTAGGTAGGATTTTAAAACAAAAACCCACTTACCTGGCTCCCCGCTGCTCCGTCTCCCTCACCGCTCCGCCTCCTCATCCTCCGATCTCTCGCTCGCTCTCCTTCCTCTTGCCAGCACAGGCGGGTGATGTCATCAGGCCGCGCACGCAGCGTGATGACATAGCACGCTGCCTGTGCCGGAAACTCCGGATGGCCGCGAGTCTGCAGCATAGATTTTTTTAGGGACCAGTCCAATTCTGACATGTTTTTGAGGGGCCTCTATGTTAGATACCCCCTCTTTCAAAACTGTCTGTGGTGGTAAAATGTAATTGTATCGTGCACAGATTTATCTGTCCAAAGGATGGTCTCACAGAGCCTTTGTGCATTTTAACAAATTCCATTCTCAATTTTTTTTATGATTTACTGGTGGTTTCCTCCTTGGTCATCCTTCGTTAAGTCCACTTTGGCAAACATAGCAATGAATGGTGAGATATGACACTGATCTTGACCTTGGAGTTTACCTCTTATCTCCTTGTAGTTGTTCTTGGCTCTTCGGTTACCCTTTGTATTATCCATCTCCTCAATTTGTCAATTTTCTTCTTGTGGCCACATCCAAAGAGGTTGGCTGCAGTCACATATATCTTAAACTACTTAATTATATGTCCTTTGTCCCCATTGCTGTTTATATGCACCCTAGAATATCTACTGTGCTCACTGAGAAGGGACAAGCTGATCCGTGAAGTCTCCCTACCCATAGGGAGCAGAATGGAGGACAAAGCAGTGAAGTACATAGATGATGTGGCAGAGACATCCCATCACTCCACAGGTCACAACGACAGGTTGAATTATACTGCTGTACTTACTGTTTTAAGATCAATTTTAACAAGAGCAGCGTTTTTAACATTAGGACCATGGTCTTAAGGGATATCATAGTCTCGGTTTCAGACTCTGTAACCATTTTAGGTGTCTCCTTCAATTAATTCAACAATGGTTTAACACTTTTAATATGTTTATCTAAAATTTTCTATCTAATCTTTCGAGACAACTCTTACCTTAGCTTCCTTTGGTCCATGCTTAGTGCAGTACACACCATGATGCCAAACAGTACAGTGACTACTTTTTACCCTTTAAATAGGCAGACTGACTGATTGTTTGAAGACACCTGTGATGCTAATTACAGGACACACCTAAGTTTAAAAAGTCTGTGGTCACGGTCAAATTATTTTAAATGTTTCTGGGGGCATTTTTCTCCAAGCCAGTTTCATTTTTTTTCATTTTTTTCAGTTGAACCAGAATGCAACTGCAAAGTCTGATTTTCATTAGTTGATTTCCTGTAAATTAAAATTTATTATTATCCTTGACAGTTTTAAGTTATTTCTGTGACCATTGTGGGTTTTTCTTTCAAAACAGTTGTTTGGCTGTAGAAAGAAATTAAACTGAAATGGGTAATTCAGACTGGGTAATAATATCAGCCTGGCCCCATTTCAGATTTTTTTTTTACACTTTTAATCTAGGAATCTGGAACCTGGTTCTTTGTGGTTGTGAAAAAATCTTGAAAATCCAGCATGTGACAATATTATATTATAATGTTATGCAGATCTCCAATTTATTTATCATTTGTACCCTCAGGACTGTACTGATTCCAGTAGTCCTACCTTTTACAAAATCTGCCAGCTTGGAGGTCCAGTGACTGGGGGAGCATCAGGATGTTATTGTATATCATTAATTTTGTGTCTGTCTTAATGGACTGTTTACGTTTCTCAGATGAGTGAGTGGTTCATAGAGACAATTTTGCTTTTTATTCTCTTTTATGTGATAAAAATAGCCCATGTAAAGAAAACTAAACAGTCATAAAGTAAAGGTAGTTTATCTTGCAGTATGCAAGTACATTTCAATGCATCCATTTACTCTCTGCCGTATACACTGACGGTATATATAACAGTAGACCTGACTATTAGCTAATAGTCATATTATTTGGATGATGTTTAGTCTAAGGGACTTCTAGTATCCTGTTTTTAATGTTGCACAGGTGGTAATAAAGATCATCTTACTCTATACTATACAGCCCTGTATATTGTGCAGTCTATTGTCCATTAGATGTCTGAGTTACTGCTCATTATAATTTAGAAGTATATGTTTTGTGATGCTTCAAACAGTTGTGATCCATAAAAAATCCAACGTGTTTTGATCTGTTTTCCAATAATTCATGTGTCTGTTTATTTTCATTCAAGAAGCTTTTGAAAGTTGCTTTTTGAGCTGTGGCACATTCTGGCAAATGATTCTGGCTACAGACTTCTGCCATCTGTAGTAAAGTAAACGAGGCCTCATTTGTATATTTGTGCGGAAAACATCATTATTACAAAATAGAGACTGTGTTGAACTTGGCAGCAGAGTTAATGCTAAAAATGCAACATAACCATTGCAAACAGAAGAAGTATGCAAATTTCAGACACATTTCGGGTCATGGAGCATTTACAGTTAAATGCTCTGTCCCACGGTCTACGATAGTGCAGTCATTGTAGCTGGAGCATTACATAAAGGGCACCACAACAGTTTACAGTTTAAATCTACATAAAATGTTATTTTCTTCTCCATTTACATTGCAGGATATAATTTCTGCTGGTGCTTACTGGAGTCTATCAAAATTTCACCTAATAGCTCAGCTCTGTGTAAGGTCTCATGAAGGCAGTCTGTAAGAAGGCACTCTATAAAATGCTCTGTATGGTGCCTCTGTGATACACTCTATGGACATGGCAAATTTTAAAATACATAACATTTAAGTACTTATAGCCATGTGTCTTTTCTCCATTCACATCCAAAGTGACAGTAACATTTTAGCTTGGCCATGTTACCTAAAAATAAATTTTCATCCCATAACTTCTGCCCTCCAAGAGATCCATTCAGTCACTGAAAATATTCACTAACATAAAGCTTGGTTCTTACTCTCCTGTCATTCCCCTTATTCTCAAATAATGGTAGCATAAATTGGTGGATACAGATGGTAGGTATATGTCTGTACATGTATATAATGAAGGTTCTTTTATTTTAATTATGGGAACCTATGGTATGTTCCTCCATCTGTAAATGTACATGTCTTGCAAAAAAGTGTCATTCTTGTGTCACACACACCCAAGGCTGACATAAATAATTTCAGAACTTCATACTGCTACAGCATCAAGACCCTTCATCCATTACGATTCCTATCTTGCACCATAGAAGTAGGTCCCTTTTCAACTTAAATTTGTTCCGGACCCGTGACAGGAGTCCTGCCAATACTACTCTGATGGCAACCTGTACACTCCCAAGAGTACCAAAACATTCTCTGGTAGATTTTAATATATCATAAGTAGAGATGGGCGAATTTCTCAAAATTTCGATTCGGTCACTTCGCCGTATTTTCCGACAAAATTTGTTTCGTTCCGAATTACTTCGCACTAATCGCGTTAAAAAAGCAGCTATTTGAAGGCTGCACAGAGCCTGCAGGGTGCTTTAGAACGTTGTGCCATGCTTAAATTTGCAGAGGGAGCTTGGTTTGGTCTTCATACAATGTCGTGTTTTAGTATGACACGCAGATGACTGCCGCCGCTCTTAGAATGGCTTCACTATAAAATTCCCTGGGTACTTAAAGGGCAAAACTGACCAAAAAACTAAAGCGGAATGTACCCCTGATAAAGCCCATGCCAGCGAAAGCTGGAAAAAAACAAGCTGAGAGCTCAGGTGGCAACTTTAGTGACAGAGTGTGGGGGTTGACGCGGCAGCCACAGCAGCATGAGGTCAGGCAGTGGCACAATGACATTCGGGAGGTGGCAAAACACGAGGAAGCCACAGAGTGGCACAATGACTGAGAGCGGAGGTCACGGCGGCAGCAGTATGAGTCAGGCAGTGAAACACAATGACATTCTGGAGGCGGCAAAACAGAATTAGGCCACAGAGTGGCACAATGATACAGTGTGGGGTCACGACAGCAGCAGCATGAGATCAGGCAGTGGCACAATGACACACTGGAGGGGGCAAAACATATTAGGCCACAGAGGGGCCCACAATCACACAGTGGGGAGGTCACGGCGGCAGCATTATGAGATCTGGCAGGGGCACAATGACATTCTGGAGGCGGCAAAACAGTTTTAGGCCACAGAGTGGCACAATGACACAGTGTGGAGGTCACGGCGCAGCAGTATGAGATCAGGCAGTGGCACAATGACATTCTGAGGCGGCAAAACAGTATTAGGCCACAGAGTGGCACAATCACACAGTGTGGAGGTCACGACAGCAGCAGCATGAGATCAGGCAGGGGCCCACAATGACATTCTGGAGGGGGGAAAACAGGAGAAAGCCACAGAAGGGGCACAATGACTGAGAGCGGAGGTCACGGCGGCAGCAGCATGAAGTCAGGCAGTGGCTCAATGACACAGTGTGGAGGGCACGGCAGGAGTCACAGCAGCAGCATGAGGTCCGAGAGTGGAAATAATGACATTCTGGAGGTGGCAAAATAGGAGGAAGCCACAGAGTGGCACAATGACTGGAGCGGAGGTCACGGCGGCAGCAGCATGAGGTCGGGCAGTGGCACAATGACACAGTTGGAGGACATGGCAGCAGCCACAGCACAGCAGAAGGTTTAGACAGTGGCACAATGAAACAGTGTGGATGTCACGGCAACAGCAACAGCAGCAGCAGCATGAGTCATAGAGTGGCACAATGACAGAGTGTTGAGGTGGGTGGCAATACCAGTCCCTGGTAAAGATGGTGGTAGGCAGATGGAGAAACTGCACAGTTTTGGTGTGGCATCAGGCGGGGGCGGCATCAAATAGTGGCTGAGGCAGGTAGTTTGAACCCAGACTGACGCCTAAGGCATTGGTGTGTGGAAATCCTTGTCGATCCACGCCTGATTCATCTTGACAAAGGTCAGTCATTCCACATTTCCCGTGGACAAGCGGGTAACAATGGCCCCCGCCGCACTGAACACCCGCTCTGATCCACACTACTGGCCGGGCAGGACAGCTTCCCACTGCAAACTCTGGCAAGTTGCGGCCACACATCCAGTTTTGGGTGCCCAGTAGTCCAGCGGATCTTCTAACTGAGGTGGCAGAGTTGCTGTCCAGTAGGCCCCCAACCTGTTGGTTCACTGCCCTCGCTCACCCCCAAGGCGGGTGGAAAGGGAAACTGCTCATTCAGTGACTCCAGACTTAGGTTACTACTGATGGAGCTGGTACTGCTCCTACCCCCCCCCACCTTCCCCCAGCAGCCGCGGCAGTAGTACGGAGCGCAGAGGAACCCCCCGGTCAGACCTGTCAGAGGAGGGACGATAGCGCAAAATAGGGACGGCCAACTGATAAAGAGGATTTCCCTATAGTATTTGATTTGTCTTCCTCTCAATAGCTGGGAAAAAGGCTCCCATTTTGGACTGGTAGCGAGGGTCCAATAGGGTGGAGAGCCAGAAGTCCCTCCCCGGCCGGATGCTGACTATTCGGCGTCACTAAACCAGGCAAATAAGCATGCTGCGGGCCATCTGCACAAGTGACTCCGAGGGGCTCCCTGCCTCCATTTTCCCCTGTATACTGCCACGGTGCTTGGGGTCATCTGCCTCATCTTCCTCATCCCATCCACCTCCTCCCAGCTGCTCCTGCTCCTCCTCTCTTGTCACCTGGGTTTGAAAATCCACTCATTTCACCAGACAATGCTTCCTGCTCCAATGTCCTCCTTTCCCCCTCCTCCATTTCAGTCCCCACCCGGACTCATGTGGCCCACGAGATGTAGTCGCCACGTCTCCAGTCCCCTGCCCAGACAGATTTTTCAGCAACTGTTCCAGGACATGAAGCAGTGGAAAAGACGTTATTCAACCCGTAGACCTGGCGACTGACAAATAACGTCGCCTCCTCGAATGGGCCCCAACAAACGGCAGTGTCACGCATGAGCTGCCACTGGCTGACATCAAGAGTTACACAGGAGAGTACTTCTGTCTGCCTGGATCATCAAAAAATCGTTAATGGCCTTTCTCTGTTCATACAGTCGGTCCAACAGTGCAGGCTGGAATTCCAGCGGGTGGAAACAACGCATATCAGAGTGTGTTGGGGAGGCCGTTCTGCCGCTGCAATTCGAGAGGGTGTTTCCTGGCTTTGTAGAATGGATAAAGTGCATGCACAGTTACCTGGCCATTTTCAGAATGTTCTGAAGATCGGGGGAAAACTTCAGGAACCTTTTTCACAACCAGGGAATTGGGAACCCTCGCCATGCAGGCGCATGGACCATCCCTTTCCCCGTGCAGCACGACACCATGTTTCCTCCCATTGGTTCCGATTTGCAGTTGGCGGGGGAGAAAGCCACACATTTGATTTCTTTGCTGCATGACGCGGAGCAGTTCCTCCCCGGGGTGGGCTTCGTTTGCCGAGGCAAGCCAGGTGTAGAACTGCGTGACACACCGCTGTGCCCTACACATTGGTATGATGGAGCATACTTGTGAGGCTGAGATGGGTGGTGGTGGTGGAGGAGGGCGGACATTGGCGCAGGTTTCAGCAGTTTGACAACGTGGAGGAGAAAGCGGCGTCTCCGTCCAAGTTGTTGGTGTGCCTGGGCTGGGAAACACATTCACCCCAGTGGGCCGTAAAGGGCATGTACTGGCCCTGACCGTAGTTACAGCTCCAACTCCACGCTGCCGTGCACCTTGGGAAAAAACCGATAAGCTCAAGGACTGACCCACCTCTGTTCTACATAATTTATGAAGTGCTGGGACTGCCTTTTTGGAAAAGAATTACGGCTTGGAACTCTCCATCTCGGGTCGGCACAAGCCATTGTTTCTCTGAACGGTGAAGAGTCCACCATTTGGAAAGGGAGGGACCCGCAGTACCAATAACTTGGACAGGAGCAAAGGTCAGCTGCTGCACCTTAGGATGGTTGGACACATACTGTTGTCTCTTTTCAATCGCCTCGATGAACGATGGCTGGCGCCATGAGTAGCGAGGAGCAGGAGCATCTGGACCGGGAGATGATGTCAAAAAAAGAAACAGCTCCCTTCTGCAGAGGTGGTGGAGCCTTGACTGGCTGCAATGGCATGCGTGCCACTCGGCGCTGCTCCCTGGCCACGCTTCACTTTCTGCCCACAGATTCTACATATACCCATATTCGGCTCCTCCGTTGTGTCTTAGCAAAGAACTGCCAACACCGCCGAGTATCGGATTTTACCGCCAACGGGTCCGCACTGAGTGACTACTGCCGCCGCTGCCTCGCTGACCCCTGTGCCGCTACTTTCTTGGACCTGCGAAGCGGGTTTTTACCCCTGGCCGCTTGGCTCCCGACCTCACACTGCTCCTGCTGACTCACGGCCACACGACCCACTTTCTGGCTGTGCCCGGCTGCCTGACGCGAAAGCTGACCCCTCTTCTCCTGACGATGAGAAGCCCTTGCCTCACCCGGCTCCCAAGTGCGGTCGGCTACATCATCATCTATTTGTGTTTCAATCGTCACTGCTGTCCTCATCACCAGTCTTGGTATGCCAAGGCTGACCTCTCACAACATGACCTCCCATCCACTCTCCACAACTAATTGCCGCCTACTGCAAGACGCAGGAGATAATTGGCCCATTTCTTCGCTGCCAAGTAGCTGCGACTGCCCTCCTCAAATTGTTTCATCCTCGCTATATAGTGGCGCTGAGCCCAGACCACATAGTAATCTCTGGCTGAGGGAACCGGATGGACAAGAGGCGGGGTGAAGGACAGGTGAGGGCCGCTTGACACCGCTCCCGGCCATGCCAACTAAGGGTTGTGGGCTGAGGTTTCCCACCGACTCTTGCTGGGGTTGTCAGATTGTCATCTGGGAGGAAGAGGATTACCTAGTCAACCAATCAAAAACCCTTGGTTGCTGAACAACACAAGCCGGCCGCTTTAATGACAGCGGCAGTTGTGGCCTCACCGAGTGACCCCCTGCTCGACGTCCCCTTGCTGTGCTGCAACCTGGGCCTGTTCCAGGAATGTTTGTGCCACTGCCACTCGCAGGTGCAGAGCCTGGAACTTCTCTTCTGACAAAAACTGTTTGTTCGAAAATGTACAGACACTGTTTGATGATGATATCTGTAAACGATAAATACACACCCTGTTTTTTGGGCTCCAAATGAACCCAGTAACAAGCTTGGGGAACCCTTGGATATAAATGCGCTCCACAAATGGCCAGGAAAAATTACTTGTATGTGTCGTTTAAAAACACTGTGTGTTTTACTAAATGTAAAAGCACAAACAGGCTTAATTAACCTCGGACATGAATTAGCTACAGGAAAAATGTATATATTTTTGGGGTTGAAAAAGACGGTTTATTTTTGTCAGCACACCAGCAAAACAACGCTTAATTAACCCCTGGATGTAAATTGCGCCAAAGAATTGAGCCGCACAAACTAGTGACTTTGTAGCGTGTTACAATTGCGTGTTTTCTACGCCACACAACAAGAGATACAGTTGTAATTAACCTTTGCTTGTGAATTAGGCTACAGGAAAAATTTATATATTTTGGCGTTGAAAAAGACGGTTTATTTTTGTCAGCACTAGTGTTGAGCGATTTTTATCGACAAAGTTGAAATCGGCAAGGTTTTTATGGTGATCGAAATTTCCAGATCATGCGATAATTAAGGTTAAAATCTGAGCATCATCTATTAAGATCGCCCTTTTTCGGCGCTTCCTGTAATTTTGGCGGCCAGCAAATCAGATTACAGAATAGAGAAAGGGTGACATGTGTGTGCAACGTCATGACTGGGATGTGTATGGTTGCGATTGGCTGGAAAAATCACATGACCTCGTTTTACATAGAACAGCGTTTCCTGTTTCAGCCTCAGTGTCTCTCAGCGTCTCATAGGGATAGGACTTGCGCTCTGCCTGGGGCCCAAAAACAGCCTCAGCGAAAATTAGTCTTTTTCTGCACAGAGAAACCTCTACTATTAGCTGTGTTTCCTTCCAATTTTTAGTTTATATTAGAGATTTGAAGTTTTTAAATGTATTTAGCTAGAGAATTTTAAAGCACATCTACCGCTGTAAATTCACGTCGGGGGAAGCAAGGGGGGGCCCCCGCGGGCGAACACAGACAAGCTCTTTTCTATAAAGAACACTGGATAAAGTTAAACCAAGACTTAGTGTAGACATTGTAGTGGAATATCTTTATTATTAACAGTTTGCTATTGAAATATTTCCTGGATATTTGGGCAGCCTGAACTTATATTGGATACACATCATTTCTGTAAACTGCAGGTCTCCTTTGTTAGGTGCAAAACTCCACTTTTTATTTTTCAGTATACATTTCAGATATGTGTTCATTTTAAAATTTTTACCCATTAACACCTGTGACTGTTGATATAAATTCCACCTTGCAGTTAAATTACAATCCAGCAATCTTTTAGTCAGCACAGGTTTGTTTGTTGCCAAAAAATACCGTGTATTATACAAAACATAACAGTTTGTTTTTTGACTTTTGCACACCCAGCATTGTTCATTGACGCAGCATCCACGTAAATCTTAAAACAGCAATTCTATAATCACCACAGGTGAATTGAAAGGTGCAAAAAATACCGTGTATCATACGAAAACATAACAGTTACGGGTTTTTTGACTTTTGCACACCCAGCAGTGTTCATTGATGCAGCATCCACGTAAATTTTTAAAACCCGCAATTCTAATTCACCAAAGGTGAATTTAAAGGTGCAAAAAATACCTGTATCATACGAAAACATAACAGTTACTTGTTTTTTTTGACTTTTGCACACCCAGCATTGTTCATTGACGCAGCAAACCCCGTAAATCCCTTAAAACAGCAAATTCTATATTCACCACAGGTGAATTGAAAAAGGGGCAAAAAAATACGTGTTATCATACGAAAACATAACCGTTACTTGTTTTTTGACTTTTTGCACACCCAGCATTGTTCATTGACGCAGCATCCACGTAAATCTTAAAACAGCAATTCTATAGTCACCACAGGTGAATTGAAAGGTGCAAAAATACCGTGTATTATACGAAAGCATAACAGATACTTGTTTTTTTGACCTTTTGCGCACCCACTTGCTCATTGACGCAGCATCCACGTAAATCTTAAAACAGCAATTTTTATATTCACCACAGGTGAATTGAAAGGTTCTGTGACTTTTAAACCTAAGTGTGTTGCCTAAGATGTAGCACTATCCAATTTGACTGTTGTGGATTTTTAATTTCAGCTTCTCCAGCCTTGTTTGGTTGGAAAAAAATGAAGGTGTTGTTGCTCTCCCATAGACTTTAATGGAATCGCTCATAATCGATGCTCACTAATCGAAAAACCTTATCGATAGCGGCCGACTATCGACTATCATCGATCTCGATAGCCAACCAATCGCTCAACACTAGCCCAACACACCAGCAAAACAACCTTAATTAACCCCGGGATGTAAATTGCGCCAAAGAATTGAGCCGCACAAACTAGTAGTTTTGTAGCGTGTTCCCAATTGCGGTTTTCTACGCCACACAACAAAGATACAGTTGTAATTAACCTTTGCTTGTGAATTAGGCACAGGAAAAATGTATATATTTTAGCGTTGAAAAAGACGGTTTATTTTTGTCAGCACACCCACAAAACAACGCTTAATTAACCCCTGGATGTAAATTGCGCCAAAGAATTAGCCGCAAAAACTAGTAGCTTTGTAAGCGTGTTAAAAATTGGGCGTGTTTTCTACGCCACACAACAAGAGATACAGTTGAAATTTAAAACCTTTGCTTGTGAATTAGGCTACGGGAAAAAATTTAATATTTTGTGTTGAAAAAGACGGTTATTTTTGTCAGCACACCAGCAAAACAACACTTAATTAACCCCTGGATGTAAATTGCGCCAAAGAATTGAGCCCCACAAACTATTAGCTTTGTAGCGTGTTAACAATTGCGTTTTTTTCTACGCCACACAACAAAATACAGTTGAAAATAACCTTGCTTGTAAATTAGGCTACGGGAAAAATTATATATTTTGGCGTTGAAAAAGACGGTTTAATTTTGTCAGCACACCAGCAAAACAACGCTTAATTAACCCCTGGATGTAAATTGAGCCCCACAAAATAGTAGCTTTGTAGCGTGTTACAATTGCGTTTTTTCTACGCCACACAACAATAGATACACTTGAAATTAACCTTTGCTTGTGAATTAGGCTACAGGAAAAATTTATATATTTTGGCATTAAAAAAAAGACGGTTTATTGGGGTCAGAAACACCAGCAAAACAACGCTTAAGTAACCCCTGGATGTAAATTGCGCAAAGAATTGAGCACCAAAAATGAATGGTATTTGAAATTGTAAAAACGCTGTTTCTTTTAAATGAAAACAACAGGAACTGGCTAGATCCCACTTGGTATTGAATGTATACAGCTGCAGTGGAAAGCACACTGGATTTCAGATCCAATACCCCAAAAAAATTAGAAATAGAACATTAAGAGAACAGTCTCTGAGACAAGCTGAGACACCCCACAGAAATCGCTATATAAAAATCAATTCTTCAGTAAGATGCTATCAGCCGCGGCCGCACCTTCCCAGATGAGCACAGTGTGAGGGGGGTGAGCTCCCGGCGGCGTGCCCGGACGTATATAGTGTGGTGACGTCACCGAATCCCGCCGGTCTCTGATTGGCTTCACCTCTGCACATGTCATGCAGGCTATGCCCTTTCTTCCTCCCAGAGTGTTTGGGCCCCATGTAGCGCATGTGCTCGCAGCCATTTTATAATCAAAAGCACACTTCGTTCACCCCAAGTAACCCAAAGTTCGACTTCGTTCCGAAACCGAAGTTTTTCCTGAAATTCTAAACGAATTCCACTTCGTTAGAATCAATTCGCCCATCTCTAATCATAAGGGTACATCCACACAATGAGTAAAATTTGCTTGTTGGACTCTGCTGTTGAAAACCTTGTTGAAAAGTGTGGTTTTCAATAAAAATTTCACATTATTGCGTGTTGTTTGGGATCATTTTTTTCACTTGCGGTTTACAGTCAGACATGAGTCCCATCAATTTCTATGTGGTTGTGGACGCACATCCACATGAAAAACCTCATACAAATGTGCGGAATACAACCAAAGAATTAACATGTTTAAGTATGTATGAATTACAACATGTATTATTTATTGATGTCAATGGGAATTATTTATTTCCTGTTTTAGATGTGTATTTTGAGTCGGAATTCTTATGGATTCTGACTTTAAGTACTTGTCGTGTGGACAGAGCCTAAAGCCCAGTTGATCAGCTAATCCCCATAAAAAACAATTGATATTATAGTCAGGGCCGGGACAATTCATTTTGGTACCATAGAAAATTAAGTAAAATGGCAACCTTCTTCCTCTAGAAAATTCAATTGCCTGGTTTTAATCTGACGGTTGGTGCCTCCAGCTGCTGAAATAGTAAAAAATGGTGCCATCTATTTTTGGAGGTGTGATATAGCGGTATAGATGACATGTTATCTTTATTTTGCAGGTCAATTTAATGTTTTTTAATTTGCTTTGCATCGCCATTTACTGAGACCAATAACTTTTTGATGACTTGTGTGATGACTAGAGATGGGTGAATTTCTCAAAAATTCGATTTGGTCACTTCGCCGAATTTCCCGACAACATTTATTTCGGTCCGAATCATGTTAAAAAACAGCTATTTCCAGGCTGCACAGAGCCTGCAAGGTACTGTAGAACGTTGTGCCATGATTAAATATGCAGAGGGAGCTTGGTTTGGTCTTCATACAATGTTGTGTTTTAGTATGACACGCACATGACTGCCGCCGCTCTTAGAATGGCTTCACTATAAAATTCCCTGGGCACTTAAGAGGGCAAAACTGACCAAAAAACTCAAGCGGGAATGTAGCCTGATAAAGTCATGCCAGCGAAAGCTGGAAAAAAACAAGCTGAGAACTCAGGTGGCAACATTAGTGACAGAGTGTGGAGGTGACGGCGGCAGCCACAGCAGCATGAGGTCAGAGAGTGGCACAATGACATTCTGGAGGTGGCAAAAACAGGAGTAGGGACGATGCCGCACATAGGCAGCGGCCAACTGACTACGGAGGATTTCCCTATAGTATTTGAGTTTGTCCTCCCTCTCAGCAGCTGGGAAAACGGCTCCCATTTTGGACCAGTAGCGAGGGTCCAATAGGGTGGAGAGCCAGAAATCATCCCTCTGCTGGATGGTGACTATTCGGCTGTCACTAGCCAGGCAAATCAGCATGCTGCGGACCATCTGCACAAGTGACTCCGAGGGGCTCCCTGCCTCCATCTCCACTGTATACTGTCACGGTGCTTGGGGGGTCATTGCCTCGTTCTTCCTCATTCCATCTACATCCTCCGGCTGACTCCTGCTCCTCCTCTCTTGTCACCTGGGGTAGAAAATCCAGTCATTTCACCAGACAAATCTTTCTGCTCCAATGTCCTCCTCCTCCATTTCAGTCCCCACCGGATGCATTGGTGGCCAAGAGATGTTAGTCGCCACGTCTCCAGTCCCCTGCACCAGACAGATTTGTTCAGCTTCTGTTCCAGGACATGAAGCAGTGGAATGAGTTATTCATCGTAGTTCTGGCGACTGACAAATAACGTCGCCTCCTCGAATGGCTCAAACAAAGGCAGTGTCACGCATGAGCTGCCCACTGGCTGACATCAAAGTTACAACAGGGGAGTACTCCTGTCCGCCTGGATCATCAAAAATCGTTAATGGCCTTTCTCTGTTCATACAGTCTGGTTCCTCCAAAATGTGCAGGCTGGAATTCCAACGGGTGGAAACATCGCATATCAGAGTGTGTTTGTGGGAGGGCCGTTCTGCCTGCTGGCAATCTGAGGAGGGTGTTTCTGGATTTGTAGGAATGGATGAAGTGCTATGCACAGTTTCCTGGCCATTTTCAGAATCTTCTGAAGATCGGTGGAAGACTTCAGAACCTTTTCACAACCATATTGACACATGCGCATTGGCAGGGCTGCATGGAAACATCCCTCGTCGGTGCAGCGCGGACACCATGTTACTCCCATTGTCTCGTCACCATGGTTCCCAAATTTGCAGTTGCGCCGGGAAGCCACAACTTTGAGTTCTTGTGCATACGCGGAGCAGATCCTCCCCTGTGTGACATCGTTCGTCCGAGGCAATCCAGGGTAGAACTTGGTGACACCGCTGTGCCCCTTACACATGTGGTATGATGGGAGCAGTACTTGTGGAGGCTGAGATGATTGGTGGTGGTGGAGGAGTGAGAAGGGGACATAGTGGCGCAGGAGCCGCAGTTTGACATACGTGGAGGAGAAAGCAGCGTTTCCTGTCCTGTTGTTGGTGTGCCTGGGCAGGAAAGCACAATCACCCGTGGGCCGTTAAAGGACATGTACTGGCCCTGACCGTAGTGACAGCTCCAGACGTCCGTGCTTGCGTTGTGCCAACCTTGGAACAACGATAAGCTGAAGGAGTCTGGCCCACCCTTCTGTTCTACATATTTTATGATGTGCTGGTTACTGCCTTTTTGGAAAGAAATTACAGCTTGGAAATCTCCATCTCGGCTCGGGCACAAGCCATTATTTCTCTGAACGGTGAAAAAAAGAGGGTCCACCATTTGGTAAGGGAGGGACTGCAAGTGACTACAACTTGGACAGGAGCACGGTTCAGCTTCTGCAACCTTAGGATGGTTTGGACGCATACTGTTGTTCTCTTGCATTCACTCGCTGAACACTGCTGGCGCCTAATGAAGTAGCGAGGAGCAGGAGCATTGGACTGGGAGATGATGGTAAAGAGTTACAGCTCCCTTCTCCAGGGGTGGTGGTGCACTTGACTGCTGCCAATTGGGCATGCGTTGCCATGGGCGGCTGTGCTGCTGTGCATGCGGCTGGCAGGATGGGACCATCACTTCTGAGGTCACGTTTCTCCCAGCCACCGGATGGTGACGTCTGCATGGTGTTGAAGCAGGGCCGTTGGTGCCAACGTTAAGCCCCTGGCCACGTTTCACTTTCTGCCCATCAGATGTTACATATACCCATTTTCGTCTCCTCCGGTGTGTCTTCGCAAAGAACTGCCCACACCGACGAGTATCTGATTTTACACGCCAACGCTCCGTACTGAGTGAACTTGTACCGCCGCCTGCTCGTGATGCCCCTGTGCTGCTACTTTCTTAACACCTGCGAAGCGGGTTTTTTACCCCGTGCCGCTTGGCTCCCGACTTCACACTGTGCTATCCTGCTGTATCACGGCCACACAACCCACTTGCTGGCTGCGCCGCCTGCCCTGACGTGCAAGCTGACGCCCTCTTCCCTGACGATGATGAAGCCCTTGCCTCACCGGCTCCCAAGTGCGGTTCGGATACATCTTCTTCTATTTGTGTTTCATCGTCACTGCTGTCCTCATCACCGGTTTGGTATGCAGAGGCTGCCCTTACAAACAGACACCTCCCCTTGCACTCTCCACTTCTATACTTTGCCGCCTACTGGCAGAAGCAGGGGATCATGGCCCCATTTCTTCGCTGCCAAGTAGCAAGCTGCTGACTTGCCCTCCTCAAATTGTTCATTCCCGCTATATAGTGGCGCCTGAGCCCAGAAACACAAAGTAGATCTCTGGCTGAGGGAAACCGCCTTAGGACAGAGGGGGTTGAGGACAGGGTAGAGGGCCGCTTTGACCCGCTCCCGGGGCCATGCCAACATTTGGGTTGTGTGTGTCGTTCCTCACCGACTCTTGGCTGGGGTTGTCAGATGTTATCGTGGGAGGGAAGTGGATGGACTAGTCATACCATTATTATTATTATTATTATTGTTATTATTAACGTTTAATTTTAAAGCGCCATTGTTCCATGGCACTGTACAGTTGCAGGGGAGGGTTTCTCATACATGATATGTCAAGTGAGTACAATAATGACAATGAATGCGTATAATGGTACAAGGGAGAGAGGGACCCTGCCGCGAAGGCTTACAATTACAAAGGAGGAGGGAAAGAGACTGGAGGAGAGGGGCAGACATGATTGATGGGGTAGTACAGTGGCAGCAGGGTTATTGTAGGTTATAGGCATCCTGAAGAATTGGGTTTTCAGGTTGCTTTGATGCTGGTGAGAGTTGGCAGAGAGTCTGATGTGGTCTGGGGCAGTGGCATTCCAAAGTGTGGGGATAAGCGCGACGGGGAGAGAAGTCTTGGAGACGGTTATGTGAGGAGTGAAAGAGGAGAACAGAGAGAAGAAGGTCCTGTGAGGA